>JAUCBJ010006427.1:0-28327 GCA_032718475.1 Nemertoderma westbladi | reverse complement strand
CATGAGATATCGAGATTACTATGTGAGATTACTATTACCTGCCTGTGTAAGCAGCTACGCGGCTATTAATTTAAAAAAATCAAATTTAAATTGAATTTATTATCATTATTTCTTTCATAACGCATCGGGATAACAAAGAATAATATTCTGATTGTGAAGCCGTGCTGCAACGTTACGTTACGGGACCAGGTCAATTAATCTACTGTACGTGTAACGGTAGCTCAATTACCCTACTGTACGTGTAACGGTAGCTCAATTACCCTACTGTACGTGTAACGGTAGCTCAATTAACCTACTGTACGTGTAACGGTAGCTCAATTAATCTACTGTACGTGTAACGGTAGCTCAATTACCCTACTGTACGTGTAACGGTAGCTCAATTACCCTACTGTACGTGTAACGGTAGCTCAATTACCCTACTGTACGTGTAACGGTAGCTCAATTAATCTACTGTACGTGTAACGGTAGCTCAATTAATATACTGTACGTGTAACGGTAGCTCAATTAATCTACTGTACGTGTAACGGTAGCTCAATTAATCTACTGTACGTGTAACGGTAGCTCAATTACCCTACTGTACGTGTAACGGTAGCTCAATTACCCTACTGTACGTGTAACGGTAGCTCAATTACCCTACTGTACGTGTAACGGTAGCTCAATTAATCTACTGTACGTGTAACGGTAGCTCAATTAATATACTGTACGTGTAACGGTAGCTCAATTAATCTACTGTACGTGTAACGGTAGCTCAATTAATCTACTGTACGTGTAACGGTAGCTCAATTAATCTACTGTACGTGTAACGGTAGCTCAATTACCCTACTGTACGTGTAACGGTAGCTCAATTACCCTACTGTACGTGTAACGGTAGCTCAATTAATCTACTGTACGTGTAACGGTAGCTCAATTACCCTACTGTACGTGTAACGGTAGCTCAATTACCCTACTGTACGTGTAACGGTAGCTCAATTAATCTACTGTACGTGTAACGGTAGCTCAATTAATCTACTGTACGTGTAACGGTAGCTCAATTACCCTACTGTACGTGTAACGGTAGCTCAATTACCCTACTGTACGTGTAACGGTAGCTCAATTACCCTACTGTACGTGTAACGGTAGCTCAATTACCCTACTGTACGTGTAACGGTAGCTCAATTAATCTACTGTACGTGTAACGGTAGCTCAATTAATCTACTGTACGTGTAACGGTAGCTCAATTACCCTACTGTACGTGTAACGGTAGCTCAATTACCCTACTGTACGTGTAACGGTAGCTCAATTACCCTACTGTACGTGTAACGGTAGCTCAATTACCCTACTGTACGTGTAACGGTAGCTCAATTAATCTACTGTACGTGTAACGGTAGCTCAATTAATCTACTGTACGTGTAACGGTAGCTCAATTACCCTACTGTACGTGTAACGGTAGCTCAATTACCCTACTGTACGTGTAACGGTAGCTCAATTAATCTACTGTACGTGTAACGGTAGCTCAATTAATATACTGTACGTGTAACGGTAGCTCAATTAATCTACTGTACGTGTAACGGTAGCTCAATTAATCTACTGTACGTGTAACGGTTGCTCAATTAATCTACTGTACGTGTAACGGTAGCTCAATTACCCTACTGTACGTGTAACGGTAGCTCAATTACCCTACTGTACGTGTAACGGTAGCTCAATTAATCTACTGTACGTGTAACGGTAGCTCAATTAATATACTGTACGTGTAACGGTAGCTCAATTAATCTACTGTACGTGTAACGGTAGCTCAATTAATCTACTGTACGTGTAACGGTAGCTCAATTACCCTACTGTACGTGTAACGGTAGCTCAATTAATCTACTGTACGTGTAACGGTAGCTCAATTAATCTACTGTACGTGTAACGGTAGCTCAATTAATCTACTGTACGTGTAACGGTAGCTCAATTACCCTACTGTACGTGTAACGGTAGTTCAATTAATCTACTGTACTTGTAACGGTAGCTCAATTAATCTACTGTACGTGTAACGGTAGCTCAATTACCCTACTGTACGTGTAACGGTAGCTTAATTAATCTACTGTAAGTGTAACGGTAGCTCAATTAATCTACTGTACGTGTAACGGTAGCTCAATTAATCTACTGTACGTGTAACGGTAGCTCAATTAATCTACTGTACGTGTAACGGTAGCTCAATTAATCTACTGTACTTGTAACGGTAGCACAATTACCCTACTGTACGTGTAACGGTAGCTCAATTAATCTACTGTACGTGTAACGGTAGCTCAATTACTCTACTGTACGTGTAACGGTAGCTCAATTAATCTACTGTACGTGTAACGGTAGCTCAATTAATCTACTGTACGTGTAACGGTAGCTCAATTACCCTACTGTACGTGTAACGGTAGCTCAATTAATCTACTGTACGTGTAACGGTAGCTCAATTAATCTACTGTACGTGTAACGGTAGCTCAATTAATCTACTGTACGTGTAACGGTAGCTCAATTAATCTACTGTACGTGTAACGGTAGCTCAATTAACCCACTGTACGTGTAACGGTAGCTCAATTAATCTACTGTACGTGTAACGGTAGCTCAATTAACCTACCAGCCTACTGTACGTGTAACGGTAGCTCAATTAATCTACTGTACGTGTAACGGTAGCTCAATTACCCTACTGTACGTGTAACGGTAGCTCAATTAACCTACTGTACGTGTAACGGTAGCTCAATTACCCTACTGTACGTGTAACGGTAGCTCAATTAATCTACTGTACGTGTAACGGTAGCTCAATTAATCTACTGTACGTGTAACGGTAGCCAATTACCCTACTGTACGTGTAACGTTAGCTCAATTAACCTACTGTACGTGTAACGGTAGCTCAATTAATCTACTGTTCGTTCTTTTTACAATGTCTAAGTGCTTTTTTGAAAGCTGCTCTGGAGCGTTATAGTTTTCCAGGAATAAAGAGAACCTGTTGCGGTACCGGTAGTATTAACTGAAGTAATCTTTCAGTAATCAGTATTACTCTATATGAATATATGATGAAACTAACCTAAATTCTTATATCCAATTTCCGTGTTCCTCTCGGTTGGAACTTCCCTACGAACCCGCCTCCTTCCCCTTTCAGTCTGTCTGTGTTCCCCATAAGTACCGGTACCGGTACCAACAGACCCTTCACCACTATGTAGTCTGGGTCTCCGCATGACCCGAATGTCTCTATTTATATCGGCGGGAGTAATACCACGGGAGGAAGGGGTCTTCGGCTGAATGTCCCCGAGGAATAGCGACTCGACGACTCTCTTTAACCTATCGGAATCACCCGGTTCCGAACCACGCCCGGAACCACGCTGAGCGGAACCACGACGGTGTGCGGAACTATCCGGTTCCGAATCAGGTCCGGAACCACCCGGTGCCAAAGCTCCCCGCATCTTCCCGCTTTTACTTAGCAGATCTTCCTTTCTGGGAATCCCGCCCTCCATGTTCCATCGGCTAAGGAAGCTGGACATATCGTTTCGGACCTGTTTACGTGAGGGTGACGTCCCTTCGCGACTGTCCCTACGACCTATACCGCCAGAATCTCCCCTCCCAATGTCTCTATTCCTTCTGTTATCTGATACCCGCGAGTTCCCATATATTTGGGATAGCCTCCGCACTAATTCATCTCTTCCGGAATCTTCGACCTTCTCTCGAGATTTATTCTCTTCTTCCGTATTAGGGACCCCGTTTTTATTATTTATTTCGGGCTTTCCGGTACCCCGCAATAAATCTTTTAGTGACTTCATTCTGTCTGCCAAGGACTCCAGTCTGCTCTGCTGGTTTGTGGGTTCATTGGAACTGCGGTTAATTCCTTCCCCTCTTACTTTCCGTTCAGTTTGTCGTCTTTTGATTTTATCGCTCCAAAAATCGTCGCCCCTATTTGCATCGTCATCGCGGGAGTTTGAGGATTTCTGACGGAATATATTGGCATTGGGTAGACGGAACCGGGCAACGGAGCAACCATGGAGGAGAGATTCCGTACCGGGACAGAAAATAAGCATACGGTACATCTTCTGATCTTTGGGATGAGACCGCTCTCGTCTCTGGAGTCTGTATGTAATTCCGAGTACAAGCTGACAAGAGACTTTGAGTTTTTGAGGTTTGGTTATCCGAATTTCAATTCAACCGGGTACTACAACACAAAGACTACCTACTCCATACTAGCATATGGCATACTCAGCTTGTCAGCTACTGGAAGATAAATTTCAAGCCAAACTCCATGCACCTCCCATGGAACCTCTCATGAAAGGGCAGAAGGGATGATGGGTGTTACTTGACACCCAGTGCAGCAATGAGTGTCACGTGTCACCCGTTGCTGTTGCACAAATGATTACTTAATAGTTGATTACTTAATGAGTACTGACATAAATACTAATCTACATCACTACATCTAAATGTAAATTACGGTACATTCAAGAAGGACAACTCTACTACGTAGTATTAGACGTATGTAGTAGAGATGTCCTTGGGTACATTACAATATACTGTGGGGCGAGTCACGCCACGAAAGTAAGCGAGCTTAGCATACGGGTACCACTAACTCAATCGGTGTGTTTGTTGTTCTAAAAATAAATGTACTGAGCCACTGGACCACTTAGAGTCAGTTCATTTGTTTTAGGTGGTAGTTTTTCAATCAGTCTGTCGTTCTGTTGTGTCCAATTTTAAACGTTAATATCTCAGCCAAATATCAATGAAATCTATCCAAAATTCGTACACATGTTGTTTGGCAAAAGTTTAGAAATTTTCGATGTTGAATTTGCGTGTGGCCTTCGAGAAGCTAAGATAATAGCAGTTAATTAAGTTGATTAGGGTAAAAACAGCATTTTCAACATGACTTTTAGTGGAAATTAATTATTTTATAGCATATTTCAATAATCATACTTAAAAATTATACAATTGTAATCCCCATACCCCATTCCATTATAGTTTTTAATTAGTTCAAGTAATTTGCTTTAAGAAATGTGTGTTAATTGATCAAAACGTAATTGAGTTTATCAAAATGCATCGTCACTCTATACTTCCAGCTAGCTCCCTCATTCCTTGGCATATACTAGCTATAAACTTAAAGGTAACAAGAGTCTTACACCCCTAAAACTACAAAAAAATATAGAATAACGGCAAAACATGCTGTTTTTTACCGTAATAAACTAAACTGCTTTTATCTTACCTTCTCGAAGGAAAACTTTCTACTTGGAAAATGTATACTTCGGATAGCATCTTGGGAATTACGACACTACCACAGGTGTCACGTAAAGCCATCCCCCATCACCTGATTAATACCCCACAACCCCTCCCCCAACATTATAATATTAATAACTATTTCCATGGCTCAGTAAAGTCAAGTGATATTTAATATTAAAATAATGTAACTGAACAATGTAATATATAATAACTGAGTTGAATTAATACAGTTCATATAGTGTAATAATGTAATAACATTGATTATTCATAAACATTGCAGCTATTCCAATATTACAGCGACTGTATAAGTAAAGTAAAGTTGGTGTCACAGTTTTGTGACCCACACTTAATACCTGCACATTTTCATATCGTGGCTGTAATATTTAATTTACCGTAAAATAATTATTAAAACATTATACATAATTATATACAGATATAAATATACAGAAAACATAATTAATATCACATTGTACTGTATCTATTGTTGATATCCTTTGTATGTCTCTTTGAGTAAATAAATACTATATTTCATAAATAATATAATATTTTAAAGACGTGTCCAATACAATGGGGCCGTAAGAGAAACACAATTAAAAATAATATTTCCGTAGGGAAAAGAAAAGGCACCAAAAACACTGGTGAATTGAAAAAAAAATAATAAAATGAAAAAATGACACGAATGCCTAGCGAGGCTACGGTAACTAAAATTCGCAGGAATATTAATTAGGTAGGCGTCGGTAATATTTGTACACTCAGTAGAGTTAGTTGTACTCTCTGATAGATAATTTTAAAAATTACTGTACATGTAAAAAAATATGTCATTGCTGAAATACAGAGATTATTTGAACCGCGTTATTGAAAATATGAAATAAGTTAACAATTTATTAGTTTATCAGCAAGTCTCACATCATACACCGTGAGGCATAAAATTATACAACAACATACACACAGAGTTAGGCCTACACCATACAAAATACAGTGAGGCCAACATTATACAAGAACATACACACAGAGTTAGGCCTACACCATACAAAATACAGTGAGGCCTACATTATACAACAACATACACACAGAGTTAGGCCTACACCATACAAAATACAGTGAGGCCTATATTATACAACAACAACATACACACAGAGTTAGGCCTACACCATACAAAATACAGTGAGGCCTACATTATACAACAACATACACACAGAGTTAGGCCTACACCATACAAAATACAGTGAGGCCTACATTATACAACAACATACACACAGAGTTAGGCCTACACCATACAAAATACAGTGAGGCCTACATTATATAACAACAACATACACAGAGTTAGGCCTACACCATACAAAATACAGTGAGGCCTACACGATACAACAACATACACACATAGTTAGGCCTACACCATACAAAATACAGTGAGGCCTACATTATACAACAACATACACACAGAGTTAGGCCTACACCATACAAAATACAGTGAGGCCTATATTATACAACAACAACATACACACAGAGTTAGGCCTACACCATACAAAATACAGTGAGGCCTACATTATACAACAACATACACACAGAGTTAGGCCTACACCATACAAAATACAGTGAGGCCTACATTATACAACAACATACACACAGAGTTAGGCCTACACCATACAAAATACAGTGAGGCCTACATTATACAACAACAACATACACACAGAGTTAGGCCTACACCATACAAAATACAGTGAGGCCTACACGATACAACAACATACACACATAGTTAGGCCTACACCATACAAAATACAGTGAGGCCTACATTATACAACAACAACATACACACAGAGTTAGGCCTACACCATACAAAATACAGTGAGGCCTACACGATACAACAACATACACACATAGTTAGGCCTACACCATACAAAATACAGTGAGGCCTACATTATACAACAACAACATACACACAGAGTTAGGCCTACACCATACAAAATACAGTGAGGCCTACATTATACAACAACAACATACACACAGAGTTAGGCCTACACCATACAAAATACAGTGAGGCCTACACGATACAACAACATACACACATAGTTAGGCCTACACCATACAAAATACAGTGAGGCCTACATGATACAACAACATACACACAGAGTTAGGCCTACACCATACAAAATACAGTGAGGCCTACATTATACAACAACATACACACATAATTAGGCCTACACCATACAAAATACAGTGAGGCCTACACGATACAACAACATACACGCAGAGTTAGGCCTACACCATACAAAATACAGTGAGGCCTACATTATACAACAACATACACACAGAGTTAGGCCTACACCATACAAAATACAGTGAGGCCTACATTATACAACAACATACACACAGAGTTAGGCCTATACCATACAAAATACAGTGAGGCCTACACGATACTGCATAAACCGTGAGGCCTACATCATACATAATACTTAGTGAGGCCAACATTGTAGGCCTACACCATACAAAATACAGTGAGGCCTACACGATACAACAACATACACACAGAGTTAGGCCTATACTATACAAAATACAGTGAGGCCTACACGATACTGCATAAACCGTGAGGCCTACATCATACATAATACTTAGTGAGGCCAACATTATACAAGAACATACACATTGAGTTAGGCCTACACCATACAAAATACAGTGAGGCCTACATTATACAACAACATACACACAGAGTTAGGCCTATACCATACAAAATACAGTGAGGCCTACATTATACAACAACATACACACAGAGTTAGGCCTACACCATACAAAATACAATGACGCCTACACGATACTGCATAAACCGTGAGGCCTACATTATACAACAACATACACACAGAGTTAGGCCTATACCATACAAAATACAGTGAGGCCTACACGATACTGCATAAACCGTGAGGCCTACATTATACAAGAACATACACACAGAGTTAGGCCTACACCATACAAAATACAGTGAGGCCTACACGATACAACAACATACACACAGAGTTAGGCCTATACCATACAAAATACAGTGAGGCCTACACGATACTGCATAAACCGTGAGGCCTACATCATATATAATACTTAGTGAGGCCAACATTATACAAGAACATACACACAGAGTTAGGCCTACACCATACAAAATACAGTGAGGCCTACACGATACAACAACATACACACAGAGTTAGGCCTACACCATACAAAATACAGTGAGGCCTACATTATACAACAACATACACACAAAGTTAGTCCTACACCATACAAAATACAGTGAGGCCTACATTATACAACAACATACACACAGAGTTAGGCCTACACCATACAAAATACAGTGAGGCCTACATTATACAACAACAACATACACACAAAGTTAGTCCTACACCATACAAAATACAGTGAGGCCTACATTATACAACAACATACACACAGAGTTAGGCCTATACCATACAAAATACAGTGAGGCCTACATCATACATAATACTTAGTGAGGCCAAAATTATACAAGAACATACACATAGAGTTAGGCCTACACCATACAAAATACAGTGAGGCCTACATTATACAACAACATACACACAGAGTTAGGCCTACACCATACAAAATACAGTGAGGCCTACACGATACAACAACATACACGCAGAGTTAGGCCTACACCATACAAAATACAGTGAGGCCTACATTATACAACAACATACACACAGAGTTAGGCCTACACCATACAAAATACAGTGAGGCCTACACGATACTGCATAAACCGTGAGGACTACACCATACTGTACATAATACTTAGTGAGGCTTACATTACTGCATTACACAACAACAACATTCAATCAAAATTCAGCAGTAATAAATATTTTTTACTGGAGATAAATACCAATTATTTTTTACTGCAGTATAAATAATTTAAATTTGATTTGAAACTGCAGTAAAACAAATTGTTTTATTGCTGTAGTTACAAATATGTAGCTCAGTTGGCTGAGTGGCGGGGCAGCAATCTATTGGTGGTAGGTTCAGCCCCGCCACGGTTCACGCAGCCTTTCATCCCCTTGTTCGATAAAATGAGGTCCACTTTAAAAACTGGACGAAAAATTAGGAATAGGAGTAGCGCCCACCCCTACCATCGGATAGCAGATAGGAGTAGCGCCCACCCCTACCTTCGGGTAGCAGATAGGAGTAGCTCCCACCCCTACCTTCGGGTAGCAGATAGGAGTAGCGCCCACCCCTACCTTAGGGTGGCAGATAGGAGTAGCGCCCACCCCTACCTTCGGGTAGCAGATAGGAGTAGCGCCCACCCCTACCTTAGGGTGGCAGATAGGAGTAGCGTCCACCCCTACCTTCGGGTAGCAGATAGGAGTAGCGCCCACCCCTACCCTCGGATAGCAGATATGAGTAGCGCCTACCTCTACCTTCGGGTAGCAGATAGGTGTAGCACCCACCCCTACCCTCGGGTAGCAGATAGGAGTAGCGCCCACCCCTACCTTAGGGTGGCAGATAGGAGTAGCGTCCACCCCTACCTTCGGGTAGCAGATAGGAGTAGCGCCCACCCCTACCCTCGGGTACCAGATAGGAGAAGCGACCACCCCTACCATCGGATAGCAGATAGGAGTAGCGCCCACCCCTACCTTCGGGTAGCAGATAGGAGTAGCGCCCACCCCTACCTTCGGGTAGCAGATAGGAGTAGCGCCCACCCCTACCTTCGGGTACCAGATAGGAGTAGCGCCCACCCCTACCTTCGGGTAGCAGATAGGAGTAGCGCCCACCCCTACCTTCGGATAGCAGATAGGAGTAGCGCCCATCCCTACCTTTGGGTAGCAGATAGGAGTAGCGCCCACCCCTACCTTCGGGTAGCAGATAGGAGTAGCGTCCACCCCTACCTTCGGGTAGCAGATAGGAGTAGCGCCCACCCCTACCTTCGGGTAGCAGATAGGAGTAGCGTCCACCCCTACCTTCGGGTAGCAGATAGGAGTAGCGCCCATCCCTACCCTCGGATAGCAGGTAGGAGTAGCGCCCACCCCTACCTTAGGGTGGCAGATAGGAGTAGCGTCCACCCCTACCTTCGGGTAGCAGATAGGAGTAGCGCCCACCCCTACCTTCGGATAGCAGATAGGAGTAGCGCCCACCCCTACCTTCGGGTAGCACATAGGAGTAGCGCCCACCCCTACCTTCGGATAGCAGATAGGAGTAGCGCCCACCCCTACCTTCGGGTAGCAGATAGGAGTAGCGCCCACCCCTACCTTCGGGTAGCACATAGGAGTAGCGCCCACCCCTACCTTAGGGTGGCAGAAAGGAGTAGCGTCCACCCCTACCTTCGGGTAGCAGATAGGAGTAGCGCCCACCCCTACCTTCGGGAAGCAGATAGGAGTAGCGTCCACCCCTACCTTCGGGTAGCAGATAGGAGTAGCGCCCATCCCTACCCTCGGATAGCAGGTAGGAGTAGCGCCCACCCCTACCTTAGGGTGGCAGATAGGAGTAGCGCCCACCCCTACCCTCGGGTACCAGATAGGAGAAGCGACCACCCCTACCATCGGATAGCAGATAGGAGTAGCGCCCATCCCTACACTCGGGTAGCAGATAGGAGTAGCGCCCATCCCTACACTCGGGTAGCAGATAGGAGTAGCGCCCACACCTACCTGCGGGTAGCAGGTAGGAGTAGCGCCCACACCTACCTGCGGGTAGCAGATAGGAGTAGCGACCACCCCTACCTGCGGGTAGCAGATAGGAGTAGCGACCAGCCCTACCTGTGGGTAGCAGGTAGGAGTAGCGCCAACCTCTACCTTCGGGTAGCCCACCCCTACCTATTTAAATTCATTGTTACAAACAATTTAAATTCATTGTTACAAACAATTTAAATTCATTGTTACAAACAATTTAAATTCATTGTTACAAACAATTTAAATTCATTGTTACAAACAATTTAAATTCATTGTTACAAAGAATTTAAATTCATTGTTACAAAGAATTTAAATTCATTGTTACAAAGAATTTAAATTCATTGTTACAAACAATTTAAATTCATTGTTACAAAGAATTTAAATTCATTGTTACAAAGAATTTAAATTCATTGTTACAAACAATTTAAATCCATTGTTACAAACAATTTAAATTCATTGTTACAAACAATTTAAATTCATTGTTACAAACAATTTAAATTCATTGTTACAAAGAATTTAAATTCATTGTTACAAACAATTTAAATTCATTGTTACAAAGAATTTAAATTCATTGTTACAAAGAATTTAAATTCATTATTACAAACAATTTAAATTCATTGTTACAAAGAATTTAAATTCATTGTTACAAAGAATTTAAATTCATTGTTACAAAGAATTTAAATTCATTATTACAAACAATTTAAATTCATTGTTACAAAGAATTTAAATTCATTGTTACAAAGAATTTAAATTCATTGTTACAAACAATTTAAATTCATTGTTACCCTTTTGGTTACAAAGAGTTGTCAGTTTTCATCAGCTGAACTTTATAATAATTATAAAGATATTTATTTTGTAGTTTAATAGTGAATTTTTTGCCGATAAACACAAAATTTGTAATTTTACACCAGAATCGGAACCTATATTACTGATTATAACCTTGGCTAACCTCCACCACCTACATACCCGACCAACCAGTATGCTGGTGTCTTAAGATAGTGATAGGATAGGTGATAATTAGTTGTTCATTTAGTGAAATAAAGCTGAATTTTTGATGTAAAAATATTATATTTTGTGCATCAAATATATATTGCATGTCAATAATAAAAAAAACTTCAATAAACATACTAGCAGACAGGGAACGGTGGGTCTTGCAATCAAAACACATCCCTCTCCAGTGGAAATCGTCGCAAATATCAGCTGATTGGGAATTAATTCCGTTTATTATTTTGGTTAGCATAACATGCCACAATCTAAATTCGCCGTGATAGGATTTGCGACCACAACAACGTCTCCAAATAAGACAGTAAAAAAACATATAAAATATAAGTATAACAGGTCAGTGTTGATTCGAGAAGACAAACGGTCTTGGATCTATTGGCTGCGAGTTGACGTGGGTATGTATGGTGCGGGTGTGGGGGGGGGGGGGGGTGGGGTGGGGAGGGTCTCCTATATTAAGTACATATCAGTTCACTTCCAACTAAAACACGGGGTCAACGGCATCGGAGTTGCCTTCCACGACGAATTCTAGGTCATTGAACCGCTCGAGCTCGTCGTAGATGGCGTCGGTGAAATCCGATGGGTTCAACTTGTACTTGTGGGCGGCTCGGATGGCCTGTCGGAACACTCGGACCACGTTGGTTCCGTCCGACGCCGAGACGAAGAAGAACGGGAGAGAATTATCGTTGCCGAAACTGAAGGCCTTTGTCGTCATCGACATGTTGGCATCGATTTTATTGGCGACCAACAAACACGGAATCTCGGGCCGCATCTCCCGCAGTTCCTTGTACCAGAGTTTCAGGTTTTTATACGTTATCTTTCTCGTCACGTCGAACACTAGTATACACGCGTGGGCTTTGTGGTAATACGAGGGGTGCATCTTCTGGAAGCGTTCCTGTCCGGCGGTATCCCAGAAGTCCACGGTGAGTGTCTGTCCGTCTTCCAAGGTTTCCTTGTGACGGAACAAGGTGAGCGCATAGGTCGACAGTTGGTGGGGCTTGTACTCGTCCATTAGAAACCGCTCGATTAGTTTAGACTTGCCGACCGCGCTGTCCCCCAAACAGATTACTTTCACGTCCGGCTCGCCGTCGAATTCGTCGGGTAAATCGAACCCGTTCGAATCGGTTTGGTCCCAAGACATAATCCTGTAATCCGAAACTACTCGTGATATCACGTGAATGATTGATAGACTACAATTATCAATAAAATAGTTAGCTGTTGGTTAGCCAAAGGTATCCAGGATCTTATCGGCTGAAATCTATTCAACGCAGGCGAAAGAAAACTTCAATGTGAGAACTGCAGAACTGAAAAGAAATGATATGCAATGGGCAACGCTATACTGCTATAAGACTACTACAAGAATAAGTCTGTAAGTGGGTACCGGACAATGCCTCAATCTGACAATAATAATAGGCCTATAGAATATAAAGGTAAGACGATGATGTTTAAATAATTAATATTGTAATACTGTATTATGAGCGGAGCTGCTGAGCTGGTTTTAGTGGGTTACGAATAGTATCCCTGAGTATACCGTACCGTAGCACAGAGTAGCAGAAGGCCTGGCCTAGTATTGTTATTTTAGTTACTTTAAAAGCGGAGAGGTTCGTTGATTAGGATAAACCGATTAATCGAAATGATAGTCAGCTACAGTCCGACAGTAGCAGTACCGGTACTAGCTGGAGCGTGCAAGCCACACATTCTACCTACAGCTTATAGCAGTAGGCCTATAACGGTATAGGTTGAATGAATATGGATTTTTGGCAGGCTGGTTCATTGTGGATGGCCAATTTATTAATTCATTTGTTTGTACATATCACCATAGTGATAAGTCAATTGCCGGGGTGATATCCATTCCGAACGTGATTCAAAGCTTAATTATTGAATCTTTCGGTGCCTGATTAGATTAAGACCAATTATTTTTCTGTTTTCAAGAATAAGTAAATTCACTTTTTTATTATTTGGCTACAATCTATATCAGCTACTTTTATATATTTTAATGTTTATTTATTATATTTATTTTAATTAATTTAATTTAATAAATAATTTGGCCGCCATCTTTATCAGCAACGTTTTTGTGAAAATTAATATATTTGCTACTGATTATTAAATAATATTAATGGTGTACACCATGAAGTGGAATATAAGTTAGAATATTATATTATAGTTATAGTTATATATAAGTTAGAAACATAGATAATTTCACCTCCCTCCTCCTTGCTGGGTGAGCCAGAATATTTATTTTTGCTTTCATTATTTAGCTACAAGCGTTTGAACAATGTTTCTTCGTCGATAGCAACGTGGTCGTCACCAATTACACCGCTGTTATTCTTCAACCTTATAGTGATTTGTCGGTAGGCCTACTGATGGAAAGTTGAGTGCACGAGCATTCAAAAGTTGCATGGTTCTGCCCAGCGCGAGGCTAAAATACACCATATATTCTGTAACATTTTTTTATGTATGAATATCGACGTAATTAGTAGGCCTATGATTAAATAACTATTGCCACATTGTTCCAGAATAATGGTGTACTTATTTTATTTAATTCTGGCCATACTGTATGGTAATTTGTGTAATATTTACTTATCATTGTTTATAAATAAAGAATTACCGGTATCCGTAATCTGCATTTTGAGAGATTGACAAATCTCTCAGATCATCAGATTCACAGATTGTGATACTTTATTTGGAATCCTTGCACGACCAGATTTCCACTACTACCAACAAATCACTATAAGGTTGAAGAATAACTTGCGGTGTAATTAGTGAAATGTCGGCGGAGAAACTTCTTTCAAATACTTGTAGCTAAGGAATGAAAGCGAAAATAAGAATCTTACCGAATAAGGAGGAGGGAGGTGAAACTATAAAAATATACAGAATGGGGGGGGGGGGGGGGGGGGGTATAAACCTGAATAAAGACACTACTGTAGGCATATAATAAGTAGTGATTGAAGGGCCTATAATAAGTAGTGATTGAAGGGCCTATACTTGTCTACTGTAGGCCTATAATAAGTAGTGATTGAAGGGCCTATACTTGTCTACTGTAGGCCTATAATAAGTAGTGATTGAAGGGCCTATACTTGTCTAATGTAGGCCTATAATAAGTAGTGATTGAAGGGCCTATACTTGTCTACTGTAGGCCTATAATAAGTAGTGATTGAAGGGCCTATACTTGTCTACTGTAGGCCTATAATAAGTAGTGATTTAAGGGCCTATACTTGTCTACTGTAGGCCTATAATAAGTAGTGATTGAAGGGCCTATACTTGTCTGCTGTAGGCCTATAATAAGTAGTGATTGAAGGGCCTATACTTGTCTACTGTAGGCCTATAATAAGTAGTGATTGAAGGGCCTATACTTGTCTACTGTAGGCCTATAATAAGTAGCTATTGAAGGGCCTATACTTGTCTACTGTAGGCCTATAATAAGTAGTGATTGAAGGGCCTATGCTTGTCTACTGTAGGCCTATAATAAGTAGCGATTGAAGGCCCTATACTTGTCTACTGTAGGCCTATAATAAGTAGTGATTGAAGGGCCTATACTTGTCTACTGTAGGCCTATAATAAGTAGTGATTGAAGGGCCTATACTTGTCTACTGTAGGCCTATAATAAGTAGTGATTGAAGGGCCTATACTTGTCTACTGTAGGCCTATAATAAGTAGTGATTGAAGGGCCTATACTTGTCTACTGTAGGCCTATAATAAGTAGTGATTGAAGGGCCTATACTTGTCTACTGTAGGCCTATAATAAGTAGTGATTGAAGGGCCTATACTTGTCTACTGTAGGCCTATAATAAGTAGTGATTGAAGGGCCTATACTTGTCTACTGTAGGCCTATAATAAGTAGTGATTGAAGGGCCTATACTTGTCTACTGTAGGCCTATAATAAGTAGTGATTGAAGGGCCTATACTTGTCTACTGTAGGCCTATAATAAGTAGCGATTGAAGGGCCTATACTTGTCTACTGTAGGCCTATAATAAGTAGTGATTGAAGGGCCTATGCTTGTCTACTGTAGGCCTATAATAAGTAGCGATTGAAGGCCCTATACTTGTCTACTGTAGGCCTATAATAAGTAGTGATTGAAGGGCCTATACTTGTCTACTGTAGGCCTATAATAAGTAGTGATTGAAGGGCCTATACTTGTCTACTGTAGGCCTATAATAAGTAGTGATTGAAGGGCCTATACTTGTCTACTGTAGGCCTATAATAAGTAGTGATTGAAGGGCCTATACTTGTCTACTGTAGGCCTATAATAAGTAGTGATTGAAGGGCCTATACTTGTCTACTGTAGGCCTATAATAAGTAGTGATTGAAGGGCCTATACTTGTCTACTGTAGGCCTATAATAAGTAGTGATTGAAGGGCCTATACTTGTCTACTGTAGGCCTATAATAAGTAGTGATTGAAGGGCCTATACTTGTCTACTGTAGGCCTATAATAAGTAGTGTTGAAGGGCCTATACTTGTCTCTGTAGGCATATAATAAGTAGTGATTGAAGGGCCTATACTTGTCTACTGTAGGCCTATAATAAGTAGTGATTGAAGGGCCTATACTTGTCTACTGTAGGCCTATAATAAGTAGTGATTGAAGGGCCTATACTTGTCTCTGTAGGCATATAATAAGTAGTGATTGAAGGGCCTATACTTGTCTACTGTAGGCCTATAATAAGTAGTGATTGAAGGGCCTATACTTGTCTACTGTAGGCCTATAATAAGTAGTGATTGAAGGGCCTATACTTGTCTACTGTAGGCCTATAATAAGTAGCGATTCAAGGGCCGGCCTATACTTGTCTACTGTAGGCATATAATAAGTATCGATTGAAGGGCCTATACTTGTCTACTGTAGGCCTATAATAAGTAGTGATTGAAGGGCCTATACTTGTCTACTGTAGGCCTATAATAAGTAGTGATTGAAGGACCTATACTTGTCTACTGTAGGCCTATAATAAGTAGCGATTGAAGGGCCTATACTTGTCTACTGTAGGCCTATAATAAGTAGCGATTGAAGGGCCTATACTTGTCTACTGTAGGCCTATAATAAGTAGCGATTGAAGGGCCTATAATTGTCTACTGTAGGCCTATAATAAGTTGTGATTAATCTCTAGCATACCTACCACCACGCACTACCACCATTTATTTATTTTTGATCATTAGCTGCCCCATGAGGTTTCAGAGACATCCTCCCTTCTACATCACGATTCATCCCTCAAAGTCATGTAATTACCGTGAACTCATCCACTATTATGCTCTGCATAACTACTAAACTAAATCTCTACCCTTTTTCCGTTAGCCATTTTCGGTTGAAGACGTGCAGTGCAATTCACAAACCATGTGATCCACTAATTGGATTTATTCACTATACTCTATGTACCTTTAGTTAGTTATAATCATTAGAAATACACCATTTACTGGAATATAGTGTCGTCATTCTGGTACATGCTACCCCCCACCCCCCAAATTATTATACAAATCTTAATGAGATTGCATGAAATTTGAAACAGAGATTGTTTCACTCAACTCCTCCCACTTTCATTTTGTTTTGGACTGCTCCATCTCCACATCCATATAAATGCGCCGTCTATTAATATGTTGGCCAGCCTTGTGATGTCTTTCTTGTCCGTTGTAATGAATAAATGTCGTCAGCATAACATACAGTATACTGCGACTAACCACACTGAAGCAATTAATAGTGCAACCAATCTGTGACTTCTCATTAGATACCGTGTACACTTTAATGTCTAACGGGTTATCAAATTTGCAATACATTACTGTTACTTCGTAATAACTCATTACCAAAAGTGTTATGAACGGGTCTCGTCTATTATGAACTACTTATGAACGTCAAAATTTCAGAGGTTTCTGAATAACTTCTCGTGTTTAACGCTGTAAAAGCGGAAGCTATATCCGTTTGGTAGAAGTAAATTGGTACCTCCCTCTCGCGATAATATTCTATAGAAGTAAATTGGTACCTCCCTCTCGCTATAATATTCTATAGAAGTAAATTGGTACCTCCCTCTCGCGATAATATTCTATAGAAGTAAATTGGTACCTCCCTCTCGCGATAATATTCTATAGAAGTAAATTGGTACCTCCCTCTCGCTATAATATTCTATAGAAGTAAATTGGTACCTCCCTCTCGCTATAATATTCTATAGAAGTAAATTGGTACCTCCCTCTCGCTATAATATTCTATAGAAGTAAATTGGTACCTCCCTCTCGCGATAATATTCTATAGAAGTAAATTGGTACCTCCCTCTCGCGATAATATTCTATAGAAGTAAATTGGTACCTCCCTCTCGCGATAATATTCTATAGAAGTAAATTGGTACCTCCCTCTCGCTATAATATTCTATAGAAGTAAATTGGTACCTCCCTCTCGCGATAATATTCTATAGAAGTAAATTGGTACCTCCCTCTCGCGATAATATTCTATAGAAGTAAATTGGTACCTCCCTCTCGCGATAATATTCTATAGAAGTAAATTGGTACCTCCCTCTCGCTATAATATTCTATAGAAGTAAATTGGTACCTCCCTCTCGCGATAATATTCTATAGAAGTAAATTGGTACCTCCCTCTCGCGATAATATTCTATAGAAGTAAATTGGTACCTCCCTCTCGCGATAATATTCTATAGAAGTAAATTGGTACCTCCCTCTCGCGATAATATTCTATAGAAGTAAATTGGTACCTCCCTCTCGCGATAATATTCTATAGAAGTAAATTGGTACCTCCCTCTCGCTATAATATTCTATAGAAGTAAATTGGTACCTCCCTCTCGCGATAATATTCTATAGAAGTAAATTGGTACCTCCCTCTCGCGATAATATTCTATAGAAGTAAATTGGTACCTTCTCTCGCGATAATATTCTATAGAAGTAAATTGGTACCTCCCTCTCGCGATAATATTCTATAGAAGTAAATTGGTACCTCCCTCTCGCGATAATATTCTATAGAAGTAAATTGGTACCTCCCTCTCGCGATAATATTCTATAGAAGTAAATTGGTACCTCCCTCTAGCGATAATATTCTATAGAAGTAAATTGGTACCTCCCTCTCGCGATAATATTCTATAGAAGTAAATTGGTACCTCCCTCTCGCGATAATATTCTATAGAAGTAAATTGGTACCTCCCTCTCGCGATAATATTCTATAGAAGTAAGTTGGTGCCTCCCTCTCGCGATAATATTCTATAGAAGTAAATTGGTACCTCCCTCTCGCTATAATATTCTATAGAAGTAAATTGGTACCTCCCTCTCGCGATAATATTCTATAGAAGTAAATTGGTACCTCCCTCTCGCTATAATATTCTATAGAAGTAAATTGGTACCTCCCTCTCGCTATAATATTCTATAGAAGTAAATTGGTACCTCCCTCTCGCGATAATATTCTATAGAAGTAAGTTGGTACCTCCCTCTCGCGATAATATTCTATAGAAGTAAGTTGGTACCTCCCTCTCGCGATAATATTCTATAGAAGTAATTGGTACCTCCCTCTCGCGATAATATTCTATAGAAGTAAATTGGTACCTCCCTCTCGCTATAATATTCTATAGAAGTAAATTGGTACCTCCCTCTCGCGATAATATTCTATAGAAGTAAATTGGTACCTCCCTCTCGCTATAATATTCTATAGAAGTAAATTGGTACCTCCCTCCCGCGATAATATTCTATAGAAGTAAATTGGTACCTCCCTCTCGCGATAATATTCTATAGAAGTAAATTGGTACCTCCCTCTCGCTATAATATTCTATAGAAGTAAATTGGTACCTCCCTCTCGCGATAATATTCTATAGAAGTAAATTGGTACCTCCCTCTCGCGATAATATTCTATAGAAGTAAATTGGTACCTCCCTCTCGCGATAATATTCTATAGAAGTAAATTGGTACCTCCCTCTCGCGATAATATTCTATAGAAGTAAGTTGGTACCTCCCTCTCGCGATAATATTCTATAGAAGTAAATTGGTACCTCCCTCTCGCGATAATATTCTATAGAAGTAAATTGGTACCTCCCTCTCGCGATAATATTCTATAGAAGTAAATTGGTACCTCCCTCTCGCGATAATATTCTATAGAAGTAAATTGGTACCTCCCTCTCGCGATAATATTCTATAGAAGTAAGTTGGTACCTCCCTCTCGCGATAATATTCTATAGAAGTAAATTGGTACCTCCCTCTCGCGATAATATTCTATAGAAGTAAATTGGTACCTCCCTCTCGCTATAATATTCTATAGAAGTAAATTGGTACCTCCCTCTCGCGATAATATTCTATAGAAGTAAATTGGTACCTCCCTCTCGCGATAATATTCTATAGAAGTAAATTGGTACCTCCCTCTCGCTATAATATTCTATAGAAGTAAATTGGTACCTCCCTCTCGCGATAATATTCTATAGAAGTAAATTGGTACCTCCCTCTCGCGATAATATTCTATAGAAGTAAATTGGTACCTCCCTCTCGCGATAATATTCTATAGAAGTAAATTGGTACCTCCCTCTCGCTATAATATTCTATAGAAGTAAATTGGTACCTCCATCTCGCTATAATATTCTATAGAAGTAAATTGCTACCTCCCTCTCTAATATTATATAGAAATAAATTGGTACCTCCCTCTCGCGATAATATTCTATAGAAGTAAATTGGTACCTCCCTCTCGCTATAATATTCTATAGAAGTAAATTGGTACCTCCCTCTCGCGATAATATTCTATAGAAGTAAATTGGTACCTCCCTCTCTAATATTCTATAGAAGTAAATTGGTACCTCCCTCTCGCGATAATATTCTATAGAAGTAAATTGGTACCTCCCTCTCGCTATAATATTCTATAGAAGTAAATTGGTACCTCCCTCTCGCGATAATATTCTATAGAAGTAAATTGGTACCTCCCTCTCGCGATAATATTCTATAGAAGTAAATTGGTACCTCCCTCTCGCGATAATATTCTATAGAAGTAAATTGGTACCTCCCTCTCGCGATAATATTCTATAGAAGTAAATTGGTACCTCCCTCTCGCTATAATATTCTATAGAAGTAAATTGGTACCTCCCTCTCGCGATAATATTCTATAGAAGTAAATTGGTACCTCCCTCTCGCGATAATATTCTATAGAAGTAAATTGGTACCTCCCTCTCGCGATAATATTCTATAGAAGTAAATTGGTACCTCCCTCTCGCGATAATATTCTATAGAAGTAAATTGGTACCTCCCTCTCGCGATAATATTCTATAGAAGTAAATTGGTACCTCCCTCTCGCGATAATATTCTATAGAAGTAAATTGGTACCTCCCTCTCGCGATAATATTCTATAGAAGTAAATTGGTACCTCCTCTCGCGATAATATTCTATAGAAGTAAATTGGTACCTCCCTCTCGCTATAATATTCTATAGAAGTAAATTGGTACCTCCCTCTCGCGATAATATTCTATAGAAGTAAATTGGTACCTCCCTCTCTAATATTCTATAGAAGTAAATTGGTACCTCCCTCTCGCGATAATATTATATACAGTAGAAGTAAATTGGTACCTCCGTCTCGCGATAATATTCTATAGAAGTAAATTGGTACCTCCCTCTCGCTATAATATTCTATAGAAGTAAATTGGTACCTCCCTCTCGCGATAATATTCTATAGAAGTAAATTGGTACCTCCCTCTCGCGATAATATTCTATAGAAGTAAATTGGTACCTCCCTCTCGCTATAATATTCTATAGAAGTAAATTGGTACCTCCCTCTCGCGATAATATTCTATAGAAGTAAATTGGTACCTCCCTCTCGCGATAATATTCTATAGAAGTAAATTGGTACCTCCTCTCGCGATAATATTCTATAGAAGTAAATTGGTACCTCCCTCTCGCGATAATATTATATAGAAGTAAATTGGTACCTCCCTCTCGCGATAATATTCTATAGAAGTAAATTGGTACCTCCCTCTCGCGATAATATTCTATAGAAGTAAATTGGTACCTCCCTCTCGCGATAATATTCTATAGAAGTAAATTGGTACCTCCCTCTCGCGATAATATTCTATAGAAGTAAATTGGTACCTCCCTCTCGCGATAATATTCTATAGAAGTAATTGGTACCTCCCTCTCGCTATAATATTCTATAGAAGTAAATTGGTACCTCCTCTCGCGATAATATTCTATAGAAGTAAATTGGTACCTCCCTCTCGCGATAATATTCTATAGAAGTAAATTGGTACCTCCCTCTCGCGATAATATTCTATAGAAGTAAATTGGTACCTCCCTCTCGCGATAATATTCTACAGAAGTAAATTGGTACCTCCCTCTCGCGATAATATTCTATAGAAGTAAATTGGTACCTCCCTCTCGCGATAATATTATATACAGTAGAAGTAAATTGGTACCTCCGTCTCGCGATAATATTCTATAGAAGTAAATTGGTACCTCCCTCTCGCGATAATATTCTATAGAAGTACATTGGTACCTCCCACTCGCGATAATATTCTATAGAAGTAAATTGGTACCTCCCTCTCGCGATAATATTCTATAGAAGTAAATTGGTACCTCCCTCTCGCGATAATATTCTATAGAAGTAAATTGGTACCTCCCTCTCGCGATAATATTCTATAGAAGTAAATTGGTACCTCCTCTCGCGATAATATTCTATAGAAGTAAATTGGTACCTCCGTCTCGCGATAATATTCTATAGAAGTAAATTGGTACCTCCGTCTCGCGATAATATTCTATAGAAGTAAATTGGTACCTCCGTCTCGCGATAATATTCTATAGAAGTAAATTGGTACCTCCTCTCGCGATAATATTCTATAGAAGTAAATTGGTACCTCCGTCTCGCGATAATATTCTATAGAAGTAAATTGGTACCTCCGTCTCGCGATAATATTCTATAGAAGTAAATTGGTACCTCCGTCTCGCGATAATATTCTATAGAAGTAAATTGGTACCTCCTCTCGCGATAATATTCTATAGAAGTAAATTGGTACCTCCGTCTCGCGATAATATTCTATAGAAGTAAATTGGTACCTCCCTCTCGCGATAATATTCTATAGAAGTAAATTGGTACCTCCCTCTCGCGATAATATTCTATAGAAGTAAATTGGTACCTCCCTCTCGAGATAATATTCTATAGAAGTAAATTGGTACCTCCCTCTCGCGATAATATTCTATAGAAGTAAATTGGTACCTCCCTCTCGCTATAATATTCTATAGAAGTAAATTGGTACCTCCCTCTCGCGATAATATTCTATAGAAGTAAATTGGTACCTCCCTCTCGCGATAATATTCTATAGAATTAAATTGGTACCTCCCTCTCGCGATAATATTCTATAGAAGTAAATTGGTACCTCCCTCTCGCGATAATATTCTATAGAAGTAAATTGGTACCTCCCTCTCGCGATAATATTCTATAGAAGTAAATTGGTACCTCCCTCTCGCGATAATATTCTATAGAAGTAAATTGGTACCTCCCTCTCTAATATTCTATAGAAGTAAATTGGTACCTCCCTCTCGCGATAATATTCCATAGAAGTAAATTGGTACCTCCCTCTCGCGATAATATTCTATAGAATTAAATTGGTACCTCCCTCTCGCGATAATATTCTATATAAGTAAATTGGTACCTCCCTCTCGCGATAATATTCAATAGAAGTAAATTGGTACCTCCCTCTCGCGATAATATTCTATAGAAGTAAATTGGTACCCCCCTCTCGCGATAATATTCAATAGAAGTAAATTGGTACCTCCCTCTCGCGATAATATTCTATAGAAGTAAATTGGTACCTCCCTCTCGCGATAATATTCTATAGAAGTAAATTGGTACCTCCCTCTCGCGATAATATTCTATAGAAGTAAATTGGTACCTCCCTCTCGCGATAATATTCTATAGAAGTAAATTGGTACCTCCCGCTCGCGATAATATTCTATAGAAGTAAATTGGTACCTCCCTCTCGCGATAATATTATCTATAAGTAAATTGGTACCTCCCTCTCGCGATAATATTATCTATAAGTAAATTGGTACCTCCCTCCCGCGATAATATTCTATAGAAATAAATTGGTACCTCCCTCTCGCGATAATATTCTATAGAAGTAAATTGGTACCTCCCTCTCTAATATTCTATAGAAGTAAATTGGTACCTCCCTCTCGCGATAATATTCTATAGAAGTAAATTGGTACCTCCCTCTCTAATATTCTATAGAAGTAAATTGGTACCTCCCTCTCGCGATAATATTCTATAGAAGTAAATTGGCACCTCCCTCTCGCGAAGTAAATTGGTACCTCCCTCTCGCGATAATATTCTATAGAAGTAAATTGGTACCTCCCTCTCGCGATAATATTCAAAAGAAGTAAATTGGTACCTCCCTCTCGCGATAATATTCTATAGAAGTAAATTGGTACCTCCCTCTCGCGATAATATTCTATAGAAGTAAATTGGTACCTCCCTCTCGCGATAATATTCTATAGAAGTAAATTGGTACCTCCCTCTCGCGATAATATTCTATAGAAGTAAATTGGTACCTCCCTCTCGCGATAATATTCTATAGAAGTAAATTGGTACCTCCCTCTCTAATATTCTATAGAAGTAAATTGGTACCTCCCACTCGCGATAATATTCTATAGAAGTAAATTGGTACCTCCCTCTCGCGATAATATTCTATAGAAGTAAATTGGTACCTCCGTCTCGCGATAATATTCTATAGAAGTAAATTGGTACCTCCCTCTCGCGATAATATTCTATAGAAGTAAATTGGTACCTCCGTCTCGCGATAATATTCTATAGAAGTAAATTGGTACCTCCCTCTCGCGATAATATTCTATAGAAGTAAATTGGTACCTCCCTCTCGCGATAATTTTCTATAGAAGTAAATTGGTACCTCCCTCTCGCGATAATATTCTATAGAAGTAAATTGGTACCTCTCTCTCGCGATAATATTCTATAGAAGTAAATTGGTACCTCCCTCTCGCGATAATATTCTATAGAAGTAAATTGGTACCTCCCTCTCTAATATTCTATAGAAGTAAATTGGTACCTCCCTCTCGCGATAATATTCTATAGAAGTAAATTGGTACCTCCCTCTCTAATATTCTATAGAAGTAAATTGGTACCTCCCTCTCGCGATAATATTCTATAGAAGTAAATTGGTACCTCCCTCTCTAATATTCTATAGAAGTAAATTGGTACCTCCCTCTCGCGATAATATTCTATAGAAGTAAATTGGTACCTCCCTCTCGCGATAATATTCTATAGAAGTAAATTGGCACCTCCCTCTCGCGATAATATTCTATAGAAGTAAATTGGTACCTCCCTCTCGCGATAATATTCTATAGAAGTAAATTGGTACCTCCCTCTCGCGATAATATTCTATAGAAGTAAATTGGTACCTCCCTCTCTAATATTATATAGAAGTAAATTGGTACCTCCCTCTCGTGATAATATTCTATAGAAGTAAATTGGTACCTCCCTCTCGCGATAATATTCTATAGAAGTAAATTGGTACCTCCCTCTCGCGATAATATTCTATAGAAGTAAATTGGTACCTCCCTCTCTAATATTATATAGAAGTAAATTGGTACCTCCCTCTCGTGATAATATTCTATAGAAGTAAATTGGTACCTCCCTCTCGCGATAATATTCTATAGAAGTAAATTGGTACCTCCCTCTCGCGATAATATTCTATAGAAGTAAATTGGTACCTCCCTCTCGCGATAATATTCTATAGAAGTAAATTGGTACCTCCCTCTCTAATATTATATAGAAGTAAATTGGTACCTCCCTCTCGCGATAATATTCTATAGAAGTAAATTGGTACCTCCCTCTCTAATATTCTATAGAAGTAAATTGGTACCTCCCTCTCGCGATAATATTCTATAGAAGTAAATTGGTACCTCCCTCTCTAATATTCTATAGAAGTAAATTGGTACCTCCCTCTCGCGATAATATTCTATAGAAGTAAATTGGTACCTCCCTCTCTAATATTCTATAGAAGTAAATTGGTACCTCCCTCTCGCGATAATATTCTATAGAAGTAAATTGGTACCTCCCTCTCTAATATTCTATAGAAGTAAATTGGTACCTCCCTCTCGCGATAATATTCTATAGAAGTAAATTGGTACCTCCCTCTCTAATATTCTATAGAAGTAAATTGGTACCTCCCTCTCGCGATAATATTCTATAGAAGTAAATTGGTACCTCCCTCTCGCGATAATATTCTATAGAAGTAAATTGGTACCTCCCTCTCTAATATTATATAGAAGTAAATTGGTACCTCCCTCTCGCGATAATATTCTATAGAAGTAAATTGGTACCTCCCTCTCTAATATTCTATAGAAGTAAATTGGTACCTCCCTCTCGCGATAATATTCTATAGAAGTAAATTGGTACCTCCCTCTCTAATATTCTATAGAAGTAAATTGGTACCTCCCTCTCGCGATAATATTCTATAGAAGTAAATTGGTACCTCCCTCTCGCGATAATATTCTATAGAAGTAAATTGGTACCTCCCTCTCTAATATTCTATAGAAGTAAATTGGTACCTCCCTCTCGCGATAATATTCTATAGAAGTAAATTGGTACCTCCCTCTCTAATATTCTATAGAAGTAAATTGGTACCTCCCTCTCGCGATAATATTCTATAGAAGTAAATTGGTACCTCCCTCTCTAATATTCTATAGAAGTAAATTGGTACCTCCCTCTCGCGATAATATTCTATAGAAGTAAATTGGTACCTCCCTCTCGCGATAATATTCTATAGAAGTAAATTGGTACCTCCCTCTCTAATATTCTATAGAAGTAAATTGGTACCTCCCTCTCGCGATAATATTCTATAGAAGTAAATTGGTACCTCCCTCTCTAATATTCTATAGAAGTAAATTGGTACCTCCCTCTCGCGATAATATTCTATAGAAGTAAATTGGTACCTCCCTCTCGCGATAATATTCTATAGAAGTAAATTGGTACCTCCCTCTCTAATATTATATAGAAGTAAATTGGTACCTCCCTCTCGCGATAATATTCTATAGAAGTAAATTGGTACCTCCCTCTCTAATATTCTATAGAAGTAAATTGGTACCTCCCTCTCGCGATAATATTCTATAGAAGTAAATTGGTACCTCCCTCTCTAATATTCTATAGAAGTAAATTGGTACCTCCCTCTCGCGATAATATTCTATAGAAGTAAATTGGTACCTCCCTCTTTAATATTATATAGAAGTAAATTGGTACCTCCCTCTCGCTATAATATTCTAAGTAAATTGGTACATCCCACTCGCGATAATATTCTATAGAAGTAAATTGGTACCTCCCTCTCGCTATAATATTCTAAGTAAATTGGTACCTCCCTCTCGCGATAATATTCTATAGAAGTAAATTGGTACCTCCCTCTCGCGATAATATTCTATAGAAGTAAATTGGTACCTCCCTCTCGCGATAATATTCTATAGAAGTAAATTGGTACCTCCTCTCGCGATAATATTCTATAGAAGTAAATTGGTACCTCCCTCTCGCGATAATATTCTATAGAAGTAAATTGGTACCTCCCTCTCGCGATAATATTCTATAAAAGTAAATTGGTACCTCCCTCTCGCGATAATATTCTATAGAAGTAAATTGGTACCTCCCTCTCGCGATAATATTCTATAGAAGTAAATTGGTACCTCCTCTCGCGATAATATTCTATAGAAGTAAATTGGTACCTCCCTCTCTAATATTATATAGAAGTAAATTGGTACCTCCCTCTCTAATATTATTTAGAAGTAAATTGGTACCTCCCACTCGCGATAATATTCTATAGAAGTAAATTGGTACCTCCCTCTCGCGATAATATTCTATAGAAGTAAATTGGTACCTCCCTCTCGCGATAATATTCTATAGAAGTAAATTGGTACCTCCCTCTCGCTATAATATTCTATAGAAGTAAATTGGTACCTCCCTCTCGCGATAATATTCTATAGAAGTACATTGGTACCTCCCACTCGCGATAATATTCTATAGAAGTAAATTGGTACCTCCCTCTCGCGATAATATTATATACAGTAGAAGGAAATTGGTACCTCCCTCTCGCGATAATATTCTATAGAAGTAAATTGGTACCTCCCTCTCTAATATTCTATAGAAGTAAATTGGTACCTCCCTCTCGCGATAATATTCTATAGAAGTAAATTGGTACCTCCCTCTCGCGATAATATTCTATAGAAGTAAATTGGTACCTCCCTCTCGCGATAATATTCTATAGAAGTAAATTGGTACCTCCCACTCGCGATAATATTCTATAGAAGTAAATTGGTACCTCCCTCTCGCGATAATATTCTATAGAAGTAAATTGGTACCTCCTACTCGCGATAATATTCTATAGAAGTAAATTGGTACCTCCCTCTCGCGATAATATTCTATAGAAGTAAATTGGTACCTCCCTCTCGCGATAATATTCTATAGAAGTAAATTGGTACCTCCCTCTCGCGATAATATTCTATAGAAGTAAATTGGTACCTCCCTCTCGCGATAATATT
>JAUCBJ010006426.1:0-77497 GCA_032718475.1 Nemertoderma westbladi | reverse complement strand
TGACCTACTCTAGCTATAGCCTTTATTGACCAATTTAAGGCTGTATGCTTTTCGTCAGCCCTCAGTGTCTTTAAATTCCTATAATATAATTTTTGTTTTTAAAATTATTTTGACTGCAATAGAAGAGGTCACAGAGATTAGCTCTGATTCCCAGCATGTTGTATAAGATACATCAGGCAATAATCACATCTACTCCTGTGAGTCTTAGTTTGAGATTGCAGACAAGAATCCTGTGTTTAGATAATCAACTAACCAATACTAATATCCCCGGGCCATAAATCAACGGGACTGACATGGTTACAGGAAGGAGGCAATATAAATAAAGACAGGAAAGGGATAATTTTTTATTATTACAGTATTATCGCATCCAGATTTGCTCTCTCAACCAGAACGATTTCAACCAGAACAACTCGCTTTCTCATACATCGTTCTTCTATACATACATCTTATTTCGTTCTTCTATACATACATACATACATTCTTCCCATACATCGTTCTTCTATACAGGTAAGTTTTAATTATTATTCTTGTTTTTGTATCATAAGGTCCATAGCACGACGATAACGTTGGAGAATCACACCGAATAGACAGTACCATTGTGGTAAATAATACTTATGTAATGTAATACTGAGCATAGTCTCGTTTAATATTGTCACTGGGCGGAATTTTTGCCGCCTAGTTGAAATAATATGCTGCCCAGTCAAACCAGGAACGCCTTCATTAATTTAATTAATGAAGCTATACTGTAAATATTTTCCAAATGAAATTCCTTTAACATTATGCACTATCCCTTGTTCCTCAGTTAATTTAACCGCTGTCATAATAACCTATGCATATCTATCTATGAATATTGTAATATGTGATGTGATACATTTTTATAAGGAACATCTTGATTTTTGTATTTAAAAACTCAAGATCAGTGTATTTCGCAATGTATATTAATAATAATACTGTAATAATATTAATAATAAATTATTTTAGTAATTGGTTATCTATATATATTTCCTAGAATTATTTAACTATGGATCGGTATTCCGCACTTACTCCCGGATATGAGGTAATTGCGCGAGGTAATGAACAACACACCGATATATGAGGGGCATTACATTGATGCTGTGGTATTGAATGTAACGACATCACACAAAAAGTCTTCTAGGACACAACAATCACCAGCAAAACGTCCTAAAGCGGTTTCTTGCTACGCAATGACTTTCCTACTGTAAGTTTGGATTCAATATGTCTATTTATTCTTCAATAGCCTTATTTTACTTATAACCTGTAATATTTCCAGTATCTGTCAGTTACTCAGAGTGCAGGTATACCCGTAAAGTTCTCTATTTTCGCTCTATTTTAGTTTTGAGGGTTTCTACCCCCACTAAATTGACCATTGAGGATTGATTGATACTAGGCCCATTCTGAAGAAGTTGGGGCACCAGCCTCACCCTAATGTACATCATTGCCAGTTGAATATTACTAATTTCTTTAACAAAAAATAAAAAATTTAAAAAATTGTTCCCTGTATTTTCCTGTAGAGACTGGAAATTTAGGCAAAAGTGTCTGAGTCCTTTCTGTGTAGTAACTGAATTTTGATAAAAATGTCTAAGTCTTTTCCCACAGAGCCCTGTTTTGTAGCAAAAAAAAATGATGCCACCGATGCTAAACGCGGAAATACCCTTTTTTTTACTCTAAAACTAAAAAAAAATAAACTATATCATATCTGGACTCAACTTTTATAAACTGTAAAGTTATATAGCGATTGAAGAAGCCATATCCCAGTAAATACCGGTAATAAATATAATAATCATATTTGTAAGACAAATAATACTGGCTACTAGATGTGAGATGGGGCATGATAATTTTAGTACCGGTACCATTTAAAGACAGTGACACTAAGCAGTCTGAGTCCACATTGATAAGTTTTTACTTGATCAGTTTAATTTACTTTCCTTTTTTTATAGTAGTATTTTATATAATTACTGTATATATATGTACTTTCCTTTTTATATTATCAATGCTATCAGTGTTTTATCTCTTTTAGAGTTTTAGGTATATATATAACATTCTAGCATTAACTTGCCAACTTTTTACTAAACCAACCTGTTGATTGACTGACTCACACTTTTTTATAATCAGGATTGACTTTCAATTATTTTTACAAAATTCAGAAGAACATTATCTGGACCATCACTAGACATTGCATTAACTTATATTAGTAAGTACATGCAATTCCCTGATATGCCTCAGATATCAAAGGTTTAATACTGGTATTCCAGGCCTACTGGTACCAGTAGGCCTACTTAAATAACTTATTGCAATGAAATGCTACTGGCAATGTTTGCTTTAATACCAATTTTTCTGATATATACCATAATATATTGATGAAGGTTATGGGATTCATATTACCTATAGCATAGGGAATGTAAATTTACTAGGGTTTAACTTACTTATATCTTAATTAGTATACTACTGGTATGTAGAATAGTCTATGCCTGCCTATACAGTAGTCAACCACATTATTACAGCTCAGCACAGGATACCTACTGTCTGACTTGTTAATCAATAAACCCTCCAAGGACATAATTTGGCATTCCATTACGCCTAATTCTGATAATATTTTAGAAGTTAGATAACTTCTCTTTCCGTAAGCAATTTTTTTTCTTAAGAGGTGAAATGTCACTATATTTTGCAAGGAATTCAGTGGTGTAAATTTTAAAATGTGATAATTTTGTATCGAATGCGCTTAGCATTCAGATTACATTTAGCATTCAGATTCTAAAATAGATGAAGACATACATTCTCATCGCTTTGGACAAGGAGGAACAGATAAAGAAAGGATTAATAGAAGATAGGAAAAGAGCTGCAGCTGCTGAGGCCGAACTTAAAGCTACAGCGGCGGAAGTCGAACGGAAAGCTGCAGCGGCAGCAGCAGAAGTCGAACTTAAAGCTACCACAGTAGAAGTTGAAAAAAGGGCAGCTGAAGCCAATGCACACCTGGAGTTAGAGAGCATTCAAGCGAGACAAGATTTCTTAAGTAAACAAAGGGCAGCAAATCAGATGCAATACCTAAGTCGATCTACTCCTAAAAGACATGGATTTACTACTTCCTCGGACGAGGGTACTACCACTGATTCCGAGTGTAGAAGCAATAAATCCCATTCAAACGGACGTAGAAGAGTGCCCATAGGACATAGGTTACCTAACCCCCCCCCCCCCCCCCCCGGTGAGAAGGGAATTAGCTAATGTAGACTTAAGAGCTAGAGAGTCAATGACTCAGGTTGTACGATCAGATAGACGCATCTATACTGCTAGTGAAGTAGAAACTCCTATAGTAAACCATGTTAATAATATTAATAAACCTGTTGATAATGATATCCCATATCGATCTGATAATAATCCAAGAAATTTATATACCGATAATTCGATATTAAACAGTACGATGGCTCAAGAGAGTTTCACGTGTCAGGTGGCTAGGACGGAAGCTCGTCAAGCTGTAAAAGTGGGAGAGGTTGTCAAGTTTAATTGAGATGAGATGAAATGGTTACCTTTTAATGAATATTACAAAGATAACATACAAAACTCTATACTATCCAATGGAGAAAAACTACGATTCCTCATCGAGTGCTTGGAAGGTCCTCCCAAGTTAATGGCGTTAAAGTTTATTGGACATCCTGACGGATTAAGACAAGTCTGGTATACACTTAACATCAGGTATGGTAATAGGACTAACATAGCTAGATATCTTTATGCGAAATTAATAGCGCCTAGGAAGTTCCCTAGCAATGGGATTATAGTGTTTTCCGATGAGATTCAGGAGATCTGTAGACAGTTAGACTGGTTGGGTAAGTCTGATGAATACCAAAGTTTTATGGTGGTAGGTGCTGTAGCGTCAACTTTGCCAAAAGGCGGAGTAGGTACTCGTTGGGACAAAAAGGTTTTATACTTTATGGACCAACATCAGAGAGATCCAACCATGGTGGACCTTATGTCATACTTAAATGGAGAGGTAAGATTTACAGCTAATAAAACAGTATAGAGAGAAGACTCCAGAAACCAAGGTAAGTGAGAAACCTGTTACTAGGAGAAAGATAACACCAGTATGTTATACCGATTATTGATGTAATAGATATAACTATACTGTGCGGTGACGGGTATACATAAGAGGCCATGCCTATATATTATATATTATTAAGTATAGTGCTGCTACCGGTACACAATATACTATGTCACTCTTAAGTCTGAGATGAGTAATATACGTCTGGATGTCCCAGTCTAGTCCTGTAGTCAGCATACATTTGATTACACCATGGCGCAAGTGTGTAGGCCTGATACTGTAATACAGTAATATACAAATAAAGGAATACCAGTAGTTATTCGATGGAAGCCTACTACTACTAGGATCGGCATGCTGCATTGCAGCTGCATTTTTAAGAATGCTGTGCCGGCTTGTCAACAAAATTAATGGGTGGAAGCCTACCTACATGTAAATTCACTGCTCTGCTTATAATTGCTACAATATGCAGGAACTATGCTGAAATACAAAAATACTGGGCTGTAATACCGGTCCGTATCATACAGTCATACGGTGTGTTGGTGACCAGGCTCCCAGGCCTAATCTGCTAATGGCGTAATATAACTGTATAAAGGAGCACTGAATACTGGAATAGTGTATACACTGTACAGCTGTAGCCTAAGTGCCTAGGCCTATACGCTAGTATGGATGCATCTGCAACTGAATTAAAACAAGTAAAGAAAAGTGATGTCCTATGATGAAGAAAGTGGCAAGGACACCGAAAGAACTTATTATACGAGTAAAGGTAAGGACAGAAGTAAACCCAAGGTTTGACCTAGTAACAAGGAAGAACAACTTAGAACTCCTCCTACATCTCCCAAGAAGGAATCCCCTGGTAGGAAGCCCGAAGGAAGACAAACACCATGCAAACCAAGGTTACTAACATCAAACCTAAGTGTGTATTGTGCGAAGGGCCCCATCGCTTGAGTGGGTGTGAGGAATTCTTAAGGAAATAATTAAATGATAGACGTAGTATAACTTGGCATTAAAGGTTATGTTACAATTGCCTCAGGAGAGGACATAAAAGGAAAACCTGTTACTCAGACGTGAGGTACGCTAAGTGTGGAGCGAAACATCCTATCCTACTGCACACCGAGTTCGATAAGGTAAGTACACCAGAACTGCATGTGCAGTTCAGTGACGTAAACGACACAGATCAGAGTTCAGAGATGTAAGGATTCTATACGGATGAGTTTTCTGATGAAAATGAATCCTGCTATATGATCAACACAGTCGTATATCGAGCCCTTACTTATGGGCAGCGACTGACCCCAACTACCCATTCTGGATCGACAGCCCTCATGGAAGGATTCGCAACCATCTGTCGGCATCAGAGAGTTCCCAGTGGTGCAGCTTAGGGTACATGGACAAGGTAAGAGCTTTATTGTTAATGCCCTCCTTGATTCAGGTAGTACAGGCACTTTCATCGATAAAGATTTGGCCGAGGATATATTCGCTGGTCAAGAGAGATTCCAAAACAAACTGAATCTTTCCGGGATCATGCAGGTATGGAAATCTATGGTTTCTACAGATTTATAAAGAAAGTTGCGTGCCCAGAAGTTTCTACAGATTTCTACTTAGGATCATTGTCGACTCCCCAGGACAAATCAGGTGAGGACAATATAAAGTCAGTTAAAATGGTGGCCATCAATAACTTTGCTGCTAGTCAAGTAGAGCCTTATAACTGGGACGAGGACAGCTTTGCCCAGCAACATAATGTCCCCAGATTTAGAACAGATTACCCAGGGGTACAAATATTACTCGGTCAGAACACGCATGGAGCGCTAGAAACCATTGAGAAACGGCCTGCTCGACCGCACAAATCCAAGTAACGACTACTCGTTATATTAAGGAGGAGGGTCGATTTTTGTCTGCCTTTTAGGCGGAGAGAACCCAGCTTTATTAATAACCAACCTTTAGCCATCAAAAGAATCGAACAACTGCACCGGCGCTTATCATCCAACGATCGAGCCAAAGAGATGTATAAGACGCAATTAAAGAAATTTATAGATAAAGGATACGCGGAGCGAGTTCCGGTGGAAACACCCATAACGGAGCGAACGTATTACGAAACGTATTAATTTAAAGGCGTTATTAACTACATATAAATTGTACGTTAGACCTATAGTAGAATACTGTACTCCAGTTTGGTCGCCTTTTAATTTGGGATCTATTGATTTAATCGATAGGGTGCAAATTTATTTCCCGCGAAGGATATTTGCTCGATGTGGATTGGATAAACGTAGTTATATAGAACATTTACAGTTTTTTGACTTGCAGCCGCTGGAAGTGTGTAGGTTAATTTTTGATTTGAAATTTACTTATTGAATTATCAATAAATGTGTTGACTTAGACTCAGATTCTTTCTTCACTGGTGCAATTACAGTAGTTCAGGTTCAAGAGGCTACAATTTTAGATTATTTAAACACCACTCAAGACTACAGATCAGTCAATATTGCTTTAGTAATAGAGTTGTTTCAATTTGGAACAATTTATCTTCTACCATTGTAAACTCCGCCAGCAAGGACATTTTCATTTCAAAGCTAAAGGAGGTAATCCTGTTACAATATTGTAAATTCAATAGATCTATGTAGTTAATTAATTAATTGTTTTATCGTGTACATGATGGAAAGGCCTTTTCTTTTAATGAAACAATATTTTCGCCTCCGTTTTAATATTTTATATTTTCCGTGCATACTGTATTTATGTTACTAATTTTAGATATGCCTGTGAATCTTTTTAAATAATATGCTAGTAAGAGTAACTATTTTTAGATAAGCTTGTTACTATTTTTAATTTATTGTGTTTTTTTTCACCTATTAATGTTGCACCTGTTCGTTATGAAGGGAACTTTTAGTTTGAGATTTACTTTGATAATCGATCTTTGATTTGGTCCCTCCCCTCCCCAATTACAAGACAAGGATTGATATTATAATTTAACATTTAACCCTATTAAACCCGGGGGGGGGGGGGGGGGGGGTCAATATGACCCCCCTCGTGGTTTTTTTATTATAATTCTGAAACAAACGCAGTTGGGAATCTGAAATTTTATGACTTTTTCTAAAAATCTATTGTCTTCATGGTAGTGAAAACCGTTTTCAAAAATATTTGAAAATTACACGTTTTTTACGTTATTTGATTACGATTACGTTTTTTGAAAATTACATTTCATTAAATATGAATTGTACCATCTCTATTTTTGATTTACACCGGTTTTTTGGTGTTAGTAATTGGAGGGAATTCATATAAATTGATTTAGAAATTTCAAACTTGTTTTTTTCGATGGATGCCAAATTTTGTGCCAGCACCAAATTTTGAAATAAGTCAATTTTGTAAATTGATTGTTTGAAACTTCTTTTTTACGCAATTGGGGTTTTTTGGGGTTCTGGATTCGATGAAATATATACGAGTTGCACCAAGCGTATCAAACTTGTATCTTTCGGTGCTGTGTGCAAATTTTGGTGCTAGCACGAAATTTTGAAAATCCATTCAATATATAAAATTACTTGTGACAATTTATTTCTTGCGTTTTAGAGGTTTATCGCTGTTCTGAATTCAATGGAAAATATAATTATCGAACTAGACATCTCAAACTGGTATTTTTCGGATGTGGGTGCAAAATGTGGTGCTAGCACCAAATTTTGAAAACCATCAAATATATCAATTGATTGTGTCACCTTGTTTCTTGCGTTATACGGGTTTGTGATGGTTCTGAATTCAATGGAATCAGTAAAAATTTCATAAGAGTTCTCAAACTTGTATTTTTCGCCGGCGGGTGAAAATTGTTGTGCCAGCACCAAATTTTGGAAAATATGCAAATTGATAAGTAGATAGTATCACCTTGTTTCTAGCGTTATACGGGTTTATGAGGGTCCTGAATCCGATGGAATCAATAAAAACAGCACTGGACATCGCAAACTTGTACTTTTTGGTGATGGGTACAAAATTTGTTGCTAGCACCAAAATTTGCCAAATTACGCCGAAAAATACAAGTAGCAATGATCTGGCATATTAGAAATGTATTCCATTAGAATCAGCGCCCTTGAAAACCTGAAAATGTGAATTTATAGCATCGTATAAGTGAATTAAAAATTTTTGGTTCTAAATGAAAAGTGCTGGTTACTTGTTTTTTTCATTTTTTTCCTACGCAGAGAGGACTAAACAGCAATTTATAGTAATCATATCATTTTTAAATATTTTCCAATGTATTTTGCACCCCAAAAAACCTGTATTGAAAAATAATTAGCCGAAAATGTAACTTTCAAATTTTGTGAAAATTGTGCACTACTTGTAATTTTGGTGCTGCAATATAACCACCCCAGTACATTTTTTCGAAATTTTTTTTTTTCGGTCGGATCCAGACAAGTGATACCTACGTACAAACAAAAACTCAGACGTTTTCGTAAATATTTGTAGATTTTAGAGGGGGGGGGGGGGGGGGGGGGGGGGAGGGGTCAGTATGACCCCCGCCCCCCCGGTATTTGTACAACATTTTATAGCTCGGTACTAATAGGGTTAAAAACATTAAAATTTCAATAGAACTAAAATATTTCAGTTTTTTTTTATTTTTTTATTTCCTTTTTAATTTTTAATTCTATTCATTGCCACATCCATTGCCTACGAGCAATTTTGACTGAAATAGACTTGGGGCCATTTTATACACAATACAGCCCAAAACAAGCCCTTTTCGATTAAAACTGAGTCCAAATCATTTTTAGCCAACATTACTCGACAGCTTTCTGGCCTTAGATCCTCTCTGTTCCATATTTTGATTTTAGTCAGAATTATTCGAGAAATGGTTCGAGAATTATTAGAAATTTTATATCATTCCTAAGATATACATGAAAAACTTTAGCCATTTTTATTAACAAAGGCACCTTGGGTGCCTTTGTGATGAAATTGCCGTATACAATTGAAAAAATGCTTGTGTATTTTAATTCTCCATTAAATTCAGCACATGATATGATCATTAAAATTTGACAATTTTCAAAATACGGAGCCCCCCCCCCCCCCCCCTTCATTCCTCTCTCTCTTTCTTAAAATCCACAGCGGTATTTTGATCCCAAGGCGTTTTTATTGTGCACCAGTGGGAGCCCTGATAGCTGTATAGCCTACATGCATAGTAGTATCTGAACATTTAATTAATTAATTTAGGTACCGGTACTGGCATAGGGGCCTAAGGGGCCGTCCAAGTATGACGTCAGCACTTTAGAGGGGGGAGGGGGGTTGGGAAAATCTGATGACATGCTGATGAGGGGAGGGGAGGGGCTCAGCCAAAATCTGACGTCAGCATGTTCATTTATAGGTGCTAGAAGAGATATAGCAGAAGAGTAAATAGCTTGCCTATTTTAATTGTTCGAAGCCCCCGAAGGCCCATAGCACGACCTTCTGTTTCAGTTACCAGTCACCATGTTTCAGTGATTAGGACGATTTGAATGATTTACAAGTGATTATAAATAATCTTCATAATATAATAGTTTATTACAAAAATTTTTTTTAATCTGATTTAGGGGATGGGGGGGGGGGGGGGGGGGGGGTCAACGCCTATCTGATGACATCTGATTTAGGGGAGGGAGGGGGTCAACATTTTGGGGAAAAGTGCAGACGTCATACTTGGACGGCCCCTAGTACTGTAAGTATAGGTAGGCCTATACCAGTACTGCAGTATACATCATGTACATAGCCCTATGTTGTTATATAGGCATTTAAGTACTGAAGTACCGGTAATTAGAATACGGATCACTTGTCCCTGCTATCACAACATTCATTGTGAAAATGTCGAAATGGTATTCCAATTAAAATCTTATTAATCATCAGTTTAGTTGAATAAATGAAGCAGCCTATTAATTAAACCTGGGACCTGTAACCCAGGTTGGAATTCATGCATGAGCGCGCAGGTACGCTTTGTTGTTTTGAAATCACCGCGCACCTGAAATTGGCTCGTCGCGCACCTCTTCATATGTCATAATCCAAACAAAATCGCGCAGCTCATGTCATGCATATCTCAAAAAATCGCACAGTTCATCATAAGAACAATTTTACATTCCTATTTTACAAGTTTGAGCGTTTTAAGCTTATCTTTACGTCTGTCTGTCTGTACGTTGAATCTAGGCTTACATAATAAATGTAATTTTTGCAACATCAAAATTGTTAATATTAAAAAATATTTTTTTAATCCACTACTATGGTGGCCCATCGGGCTCACTGCTTTTATAACAGAAAATATTATTTTAGATTACAAACAAAACATGTACCGGTAATTTCAAAAAAACGAATATTGAAATAGGTACCAGTCTGCCAATAATACTTTGTATAGGCCTACCTAACAATTAGGCTTAAACATACAGTTGGCTTATAATTAAGTCATACTTATAATACATTGTTACTTTCTGACTTTACCTGTTTACTAACGTAACATCGGCATAGCATAGACCTAATAACAATACAACAATAGAGTACTGTAGTTAAAATAAATAGACAAATTCAGCTCCGGTTGCCGGTATTACAGTATTATGGTGAAGTGATTTGACTGTTTGAAGAATTGGAAATGAGAAACTAATGCGAGCGGAGCGAGCGAAATATTTTTGTGTATTTTCGTGATTTCAATTAATTTGTGGTGCGCATCAGAGGCAGAGCTGCGCGCTGAGGCGCAACGCGCACCTGTCTCACACCCGAACGCGCACCTGTCTCACCCAAACGCGCAATGCGCATCTGGTTTGCGGTCATTCGCGCAGGTACGCGTCCGAGTTTTGCAGCATGAATTCCAACCTGGCCTGTAACAGTGTAACCTGATTGAATAAAAAAAATTGGGCAACTAAAACATGTTAGCTACCGCAGTAGCGTTAGGCCTAAATTAAAATGGAAATAAAATTTTCCATTAGGCCCTATAATAATTTCAAGAAGTCAAGGGAAATTAAATTACTTCAAAAATATCTGATACTGGAAGAATGTATTGCTGTAATGTATGAAATTTAAAAAACTGATAATATAAAAAAGCCCATACCGTATATAATAAATCAAAGCTTAGCTTATTAGACATACTACAGCATTATGGTCAGACAGGAAAGTACCGTACCAGTACTTAAACTGTAGTTGATAATTTTTATAGCCAACCGGTAGGCCTACTACAGTCGGGGAGAAGTTCAAATTTCAACTGAGTTGAAATTTAAAACTTTTTTTTTAATTCGACTTTTAAGTTGTAAATTCAACTCTAAAATGTCAGGAGGCTCAGAAGGCCCCCAAGACGTGATAGAAGGGGTGTTTTCATTGTTTTTATGGATGTAACTCGAAAAATTAACCCTCATTACTGATGGAATACAAACTTTAACCTTCGGGAACACTTTTTTTTTATATTTTAAGTGATTACATTTGCAAATTATATAGCTGAAATACTATGGGAATTTATAAGATGTATTTAATGTTTAATTACCATTGAATATCATACGTAATTATTATGCAATGGAATACCAGTAATGCAGTAATGGATTCCAATTCCATATTTCAGTAGGCCTATTTCAAAAGCTACTCCAAAAGTTGAATTTTAAAAAAAAGTTGAATTTTAAACTCTACTCCAAAAGTTGAATTTTAATAAAAAGTTGAATTTTAAAAAATAAAGTTGAAATTCAACTCAGTTGAAAATATAACTTCTCCCCGACTGTACTACTTATATTGATATATTACTATACTGCTATAATACATAATATATTCTGTATTAGGCTGTTAGGCCTATAAGTTAATATGGTACGCCTATATAATAGGGCAGTGCATTTTTCACTTCTTTTTCTATTTTAGTGTTTTACTGATCCACAGAATTTTCCAAATAAAATTAAGGCAAAATAAATTTCAACAATATCTTGACGGATCCCAAGTGGGTTGAAATTTTGAGCCTTTGAGGCGCAAATATGTCGCGAATGATTGCAGCCCTCCCGTACGGAAAAGCCACTGCCGAGAATACTTCGCCGTTCTTAGAGACATATAGTCCACCCACCACGTGCTGCATGTGATTTTGGGCTGAAATCCCCCAGCCTGCAGCCGTGGCAACCACAGATAACTGCGTCATCGAATGATCAGGAATCTCCACCACAACGCAATCGAGATCGTCCGCCACATCATGGAACCAATGCGTTGAATTGGTGACCTAAATAATTTAAAAATAATAGATAGAAGAGTAAAAATAGAAGAAAAATGTAACTAATTTGTAATATTTAATGAATTAATAGAGAATATAATTTTTCAATGAAAATGTACAATCCAGGGGTTTTTGGAACAAAATATCAAATGACAAAGTAGGTCCACATGTTAAACTAACCAGGATTGGTGGCGACGGTGGACATGTAGTAGTGGCCATGGAGGTGATCTCAAGCAGCCTATTAATTAAACCTGAGATACCTGAGTCATATTGAGGCAATGCAAACTTGCATAATTGTATGTATTGTCTAGCGATGGTCCAGTTATATAGAAAATTAGAATTTCGTCAAGATTGTGGGAAGTTAACCCTGTAACCTGATTGAATAAAAAATGGGCAAGTAAAACCTGTTAGCTACCGATAGGCCTATATAAAAAATGGAAATTAAATTTTCCATTATAACAATTTCAATGGAAATTGAATTACTTCAAGAATATCTGATACTGCTAATGTATGAAATTATAGTAAATATAAATCTATAGCTAGCATAAAGAAAATCAAATTATTATAGAAAAAAAATTGTGCATATTTTTAAAAACACAAAAGTTAATAAGTTTAGAAATTGTGATCAAATCAAATTGTTGTAAAAATAATCTTGGATTTTTCTAAAAAAAATTTGAAGTTTAGAAGTGTTGCTCAAGGTTAATAATACTTGAATTTCATAAAACTATAGAAGAACATTCAAAGGATTTCAAGATTTAAAATATATTCATTAAATAAAATATCTGGGGGGCTATTGTCTGGGGGCAATACTCCGGGGGCAATAGTACCGGGGGCAATTGTCCTTGGGTGGCAAATTACATCGGCGGCAATTGTCCTCGGGTGGCAATTGTGATCGGGAGACAATTGTTCGGGGGCAATTGTCCTGGGGGCAATTGTCCATGGGGCAATTGTCCTAGTTTCCCCAAGTTACCTATCTTCATGACTCGCCCCAGCCGTTTTTTCTAATTTATCCAATCGAACCATTGGCTGTTTGGAACCACAGAAAAATATACAAATAGTTTACAAAATATACAAAATTTAATACAAAACTGTTTAATACAAAACAAAAAATAATATCGGTAAGTAGATTATTAAATAAATTGAATTGATTTAGATAATAATAATTAATGTAATATTTAATTAATGTAATAATTAATGAATTAATGAATTCATTTTAGTGATATTAGGCCCTAAAGATTATTGCTTACGATAGTACAATTACAATACTAAATTAGGCCCTCTTCCTAACTAATTAATGTAATTGTTGTAATAAAGGAGGCCTATTATATCAGTATATTAATTACCTGTAATAATATGCCGTTTATCTTTACAGAAATCCACAGCTTTGATGCGGCTCCCATCCTTTCCTTCAATCCGGTTGATAACCTCCCCAGTTCCAGAATTTATAATATAAATCAACCCATTCAACCCAACAGCAGCGATTCTCAACCCGTTGGGACTCAATACGATCCTCGGGATCTCATGAGTTGCTTCCTGTCTCCACAAGGTCTCCCCTGTACCAACAACGAATGATGGATCCTCCCCCCCCCACCTACCGACACCACAGACTCCCCACCCGGACCCCAACCCAGTCTATAGACCCCCCCACTCTGCCACTGTGCCCCCGTATTCGTACAACAGCTCTTGGGTTCCAGTCCACCAAACTTTTACTGTACTATCACTCGAACAGCTGGCCAATCGGCGGGACCCATTCGAGTTGAACCGAATACAGTAAACCCGCCCAGACGAGTAATGCGTTGATTATATTCCTATAAACCATTCCTGGTTTCGCCTATTGAACGCATCTGTAGTTATAAAGATCATCAGTCTTCGTTTAGGAAAGTTATTTAAATACAAAACAGGACAAGCACAACAAGGCTTATAATGAAGACGAGTACTGTGTTGACTATATTATTATATAAACCACCTGGCTTCACATGTTGAACGCATCCCTAGTTATTATTATTATAAAGATCGTCAGCCTGCGTTTAAGAAATATATTTAAATACAAAACAGGACGAATGCAATGAGGCTTATAATGAAGACGAGTATTTCTTTTATTATATTCCTATAAACCACATGGCTTTGCATGGTCAGCTGGCCAACCGGACCCATTCGAGTTGAACCAAATACAGTAAACCCGCCCAGAATGCCCCTTCCAGTTAGTAGTAACCTTATAGTTCTCCCAGTTTATAGTTCCTACCAGTTATTGATATTAATGAAATCCCCCGTTGAACCCACATGTTGCAATGACGTCCTGGTTGGAGGGATTTATATCTATTCCCCCCCTCCATTCACCCACCAACCACTAACTCCCTCCCCGTTACCTCGACTACTACCCTCCAACCTGTTGCTTCCCACTCCCAGGTTCCCGATGCAACGCAGTTCCCATCTGTAGAAACCGCGACTTTGTAGTAACCGATAGAATCTCAGGATCGTGGTAAGTTTCCTTTGTGTGGAGAGTTGATGAGTTTATGATACAGGGGAGGTTGTAGTCCCCAAATACAAAGACAACTTCCTCGGTACTGGGATCAGTTTGAGTTCCTGAATTATCAGCATTGTTACGCTGTTGTCGCGTTTCGGCAACTGATAGTAGCTTTAGAGATGAAAATTATCCCATTACCATGGCAACAGAACAAAGTGATATGACCATGAAAATGTCAAAAATAGATTTCTCGACCCCGAAAACCTTGCAGGGAATTATATTTGTTTTGCATTTAAAGTCGGGGCTGTATTCCTGAAATTCCAGCTTCCATTTATTGTTTTGGTAAAAAAATGTCGGCCGCCAAGTGAAAGTGGACTTGTCATGGATCCATGGACTTCAGATTTCTGCCTATTTGATCGTTTCAAAGCCTCCTTGTCAACAGGGCCTAGACTGCCACCAAGACTGGCTTGTCGGTTTTCATACCACAATAAATCCTTCTCCAGAACCCATTTAGGCTGTTTATTGGACTTGAAAGATATTGGTGTGTCACAGTCATCCAAGAATTTACTCCTTCCTGGATGTTTTTGATGGCTTTGAAACTCTTTATAGTAGGCTGAAATCATGGCTTTAACATTATGTATACGAATTGATTGGATCCCATATATTCCATATAAATTCAACACCTCTGATGTTAAAATTGAGTAAGATTTTTTAAAATTTCCCAATTTTCTTGATACACTACAGGTTAGAGAGACGGGTTATATATAGCGATTGCGACTTATATTGTTGTGGTTTGTAGTGAATTTAATGCTATTTGGTAAGCCCTACATGATTCGTTGCTGTTCTCTTTATATATGATAAAATTCATTGACGGTCGGCAAATTAGTGAGCAGTATTGTATGTTACCGGTAGTGTGCCTGATTGTGACTGATAACTAAGCATTTCCTAAAGAATGCGCCTCATACGTGAATCTTAAGCCTTACCAACTTACCGTTGTGATTAGTATAAGTCATATCTCTGTTTACTTAGATAGAGCGCCACGTCCTAAAGGAACTGTTAATATTTCCCGAAAGTGAATAATATTAGTCAGAAATTAATTATTAACGATCAATCGAATAATACAGTACAGTAAGCTTACACTGCAATAATAATCTAAGCCCTCAGAATCCAGTCTCCCGGGAATATCCAGCGGGTGAATGGACGCGCACTAGGCTGGCTTCTGCTAATGTTGTGTTTATTGGTATTAAATATTTGTCATCTTCTAAAGTATATTTATAAACCAAAAGACATATAAATTTTGGCGGGTTAAACTGCTAAAGGTCTTCAAAAGCGCGTACAATAACAGCTATTGACTTTATTGCAGTAAGCAATAAAGTTGAAAGTACCGGTCAACCGGTAAACCTGAACCGGTACTTCTGTAGGTCAGTAGGCCCAACTGCCAGAACCGGTACTGCTGTAGGTCCGTAGGTCCAACTGCCAGAACCGGTACTTCTGTAGGCCTGTAGGCCCAACTGTCCTAACCGGTACTTCCAGTATAAGTACATTAGTATTATTCGATTTGATTATTGTATACCGGTAGGTCTCGATATTAAATCGGGGACGCCTGGTTTTTATTGGGATTTTACTTAGGTCTATTTCTGTCAGTTTTATTTCCTAGTAAGTTAATATTGAGCTGAAGACGTGTAAGTCTGCTCAGATTGTTCAGATAATTGTAGGCCGGACTGTTGTCGGATTGTTGTTGGGTTTGGAGAGATTACGGCGTGTGTAGAGTTTGTCCGATAGAGTGCCAGTTAGTAAGTTGGGGCAGCCATAGCTGTAAGGTCAATCCCCTCTTAAAGAATAAGTCGTACTACCGTGTTAGAACGCATACTAACTAACAATTTTGGAATCTGCACATACTGTAGTTTATTTAGGCTTGACAGTATTCTGCCAGCGTTTTGGCCTGTGTTTGTTTGTGTGGTCTGTTCAGGTACCGTAATAGTTATTACTCAGATATTTTGTAGGCTGGATTGTTGTCTAGCTATTATTAGGTCTGAAGAGATTGCTGCGTGTGTAGAGTTTGTCTGATAAAGTGCCAGTTAGTAAGTTGGGGCAGCCATAGCTGTAAGGTCAATCCCCTCTTAAAGAATAAGTCGTACTACCGTGTTAGAACGCATACTAACTAACCGTTTTGGAATCTGCACATACAGTAGTTTATTTAGGCTTGGTGGTAGTCTGCCAGCGTTTTGGTTTGTATTTGTTTGAGTATTCTGTACGGGTAGCGTAATATTTATTATTCAGAGTTTATGCGATTATTCGCAACATTCAGGTCCCCAAGTTTATTCCTACAGTAATTGTGCTTGTTACACATACCGTTATAGTTAAATTAACCCCGGTACTACACGGGCTGCTTGGCGTAGGACAAGACTGGTGACTTTGTGCTTCGGTCACTCCAGCAGATGCCGTGGTTCTTTTAACTGTTCAAGTATATTTAACTACTGGTTATATGATACAAGTACCAGTACTTGTACCTAATTTAGGGTTTAGTGTACAGTGCTTTCCGAAAGTAATTAGTGTGTAGGCAGTGTATTGTGTTGTAAAGTGGTTAATAGGCACGTTGGATCTGGTAGTCCGCGGTAATTAACTTCTAGGTAGGAACACTCCGTGATACATAACGTAGTACCTATAGTGATACGGCTATAGGTCGTCAGGCGGTGGTATTTTCCTATCTGGACAGTGCAATATATTTACTACTACTTATTATTTCAAATACCGTAGTACCCCGTCCGTTGTAATAACCAGAATTCTAACCCTTTGTTAGACTGGTTTGTAGTTTCCCTGTAAAATTACCCTAAAAATTTCATACGTAATTTTTTGTTGTGTTTAATTAGAGAATTAATCTCACCCGTATCGTAAGTAATTTGTAGTATTAAGTAACTTAGGTAAATTAGAATTATCTGTTTTAGTGTCCCATAGGTAGCACTTCACTGAGAGCGCACAGCTTCTGTGTAGTGACTTCCCCCAGAAATAATAACATTTATTTCAAATATTGACAAAACCCTTTTAAACGGGTATATATCTATTATAAATCAACTCAAACGATTTATAAATAGTAGGCCTGCCATACAACAACTAGGTCAATATCAGTTGGACTACTGCTTAAATAACGGTAATAAAGTAAGTTAAAGTAACCAAGTAACCCTAAAATATTCAGAAATTCAATTATTTTAAAATAATTGACATACCGGTATTTACCATAGGCTTATTATATTTATTTCTATAAATTTGAGCTAAAATCATACCGGTATTCTGTGATTAATTCTAGTCCATAATTATACTTATATATACTATCAGTGTAAGCTGTATACCGGTATTCACGATAGGCCTATTATATATTTATATATATTTGTGCTAAATTTATATACCGGTACTCTGTGACAAACCTAGTTTACAATACTTATATATACCATAAGTATACCGGTATTATAATATACTGTAATAAATTAACGGTACTAGGCCAACGGTCATACTGAATTACTAGACTTGCTTTAACTAAAACTATAGCAGTAGACATTCAACTGTATAGCTAAACATGTCTGACACTCAGCAAAACCTGTCAGACAGTCTAATCGATACAACCATCTGTGACACAGATAGGAGTGTGGAGCGATTAAGAAAGGAGTTCAGCTCACCTCCTACTGAAAGAAAGGTCATCCCTACAGTAGTAGTATCAGACCGTAAGCTAATCCAACACCGTAGGTCTATCATCGGCACTCGGGCCCAAGTCAAACGGAACCAGGAAGCAGCTGTCCAACAGCAGCAACATCCTAGTCAAGAAACTTGTTCCCAGCGATCCGATAGCTCCAGTAGTTCGGATACTGTAGAGCTGACCCCCGAACGCGGAGTGCAGATGACGGCTAAAGCCTACTCGGACCCCCTTCTCACCCTTCCTGCCGTAGTGCTAACAACTATATCGATTGCGGTGGAGGAACATCAAGCAGATTGGGCGAGAAATAAGCGAGCGACCCAAGATGATTATGCGGGATACGCCAGGGAAGAATTGATGTCTATTGTCAAGTCACAATGGAACTTTCCCGGACCCGGACTCCCGTTAGATTTGTCCGAGGCTACTTGGGAAGATATACACAGGATGGGAGTGGCTAAAGATACGATGGATCCAGCTGTTTGGAAGAGGTCGGCAGCAGGATATGTGCAGGGATTCTTCGGCTCCTTAGAGAGATTAGAAGAACAACTGTTTCGACAACCCCAAGGACCTCAAGAGCAGGAAGAACTGCTATATCAAGTACGCGAAAGAACCCTACGCATTCGACTAATCCTATCAGCTTTTGAGGAAACTTCCAAAAGAAGACAGGACACGTCGCTGCAGGTTGCTGTCAAAACTTGGTTCCAGCGGGTAGGTCGCAAAGTACAAGAAACGGACCAGTGGAAATCCCAGCTGTCTGAGAGACTAACTTATGAAGAACCAACCGATGCCACCCTTTCTCAAGTGGAAGGCGAAGAGACCTCAGAGAAACCACGAACGAGAGACGCCATCGACATTTATCTGTCCGACTATCAGCGATTCCTAGGAGACGAAGAGTTGAGGAGACGGCTGTCTGGACTTTCCCCCAATAGTGAAGGAACCCAGCGTATGTTAGATTCAATCGATGCTGAAATGTTAGCTGCTAACCAAGCAGAATTTGATGAAAAACTCCGCCTCGCTAGAGTCCAAGAAGAACAGGTAAAGAGAAGGCGGATAGAGGACAAAAAGGCAGTAGCAGCGGCGAAAGCGGCAGCATCAGTGGAAGAGGCAAAAGCGGCAGCGGCAGTGGAAGCGGCAAAGGCAGTAGCAGCGGCAAAGGCAGCAGCGGCAGTGGAAGAGGCAGAAGCAAAAGCGGCAGCGACAGTGGAAGCAGCCAAAGCAGCAGCAGCAATGGCATTGGCAGACGCAGAACAGAGAGCGTCTGAAGAGACCACACAACTGGAGTTGGAAAATCTTCAAGAGACGCAAGACTGCATAAATAAACAGTTAACTGCTAGGCAAATGCAGATGAGGAGTAGATCTACTCCCAAACGCCAGGGATACACATCCTCTGAGGAAAGCGAAACCACCGATCCTGAAGGCGGAGGAAATATATCTCGTCTAAGCAGGCGTAGAAAAACATCTCACCGTCACAAATTGCCTGATTTACCCCCGGCGGTTAGAAGACAATTAACTAGCGCAGACTTAGGCAATACAGAACCCACAGAACAAATTATTCGGGTCAAAAGACTCCCTACAATAGTTGATGAGCCTGAAATAATTAGGCCTGTCGTTCCCAAAGTCACTTCTGTGCTAGAGACCCCTGTACTTCCAGAGCTTAACTCTAAGTTCCCTTTACACAGTACTACACTGCCTGTACCCGGTAGAACAGTCCATGAGAATATTCCTGTCCTGAAAGCTGAGAGAGAAATCAAAGATTTGTCTCCCGTCGTCCCACGTCAGCCCGCTACAATGTTGGCGACTCCCGCTTCGGCGGTCGAGTGGGTAGAGGAGGGACGGCGGGGGATGAATCTCCTGCTCGGACAGATGCAGGAGACTGTCCACCAGCTTAAGGGAACAGTAAGGGAAGGTAGGGCAGAATTGCAAGAAGTGCAGCAAAGTATCGCACTGGAACGCGACAAATTAGTCAATATACAAAAGGGCATACCAATACCCCCTGTAACATTGTGTCAACCTGTTAGGTCTGAAGCATTACATGCGCAAGGTGTGGAGCCTACACGCATCCGCATACTGCTAGTGAAGTTGAAACTCCTATAGCAAACCCTATTAAGGGTGATTATAGACCTGTTATTAATGATATCCCCTATAGACCTGACAATGATCCGAGAAATTTATATACCGATAATTCGATATTAAATAACACGATGGCCCAAGAAAGCTTTACGCGTCAGATGGCTAGAACAGAAGCCCGCCAAGCGGTCAAAGTGGGAGAGATCGTCAAATTCAATGGAGATGAGATGAAATGGTTACCTTTCAATGAATATTACAAAGACAGCATACAGAACTCTGTACTATCTAACGGAGAGAAACTTAGGTTCCTCATCAAGTGCTTGGAAGGACCTCCCAAGTTAATGGCGTTAAAGTTTATTGGACATCCAGAAGGATTAAGACAAGTATGGGATACATTAAACATCAGGTATGGTAATAAGGATAACATAGCTAAGTATTTGTATGCAAAATTAGTAGCCCCCCGACACTTCCTTAGTAGCGGGATTATAGAGTTTTCCGATGAGATTCAAGAGATCTGTAGACAATTGGACTGGTTAGGTAAGTCTCATGAATATCAGAGTTCAATGGTTATTGGAGCCGTAGTCTCTACTTTACCAAAGGGTGGAGTATGTACGCGTTGGGACAAGAAAGTGTTGTACATGAATGAACAACAACGACGAAGCCCTACCATGGCTGATCTCATGTCCTTCTTAGATGGTGAGGTAAAATTACAACTCATCAAGCAGTCCAGAGAGAAAACATCGGAAAATAAGGTAAGTGAGAAACCCGCTTCTAGGAGAAGAGTAACACCGGTGTGTTACACTGACGACGGCGAAAGCCAAGCTTCTCAAGAAGAAGACAGTGGGAAAGACACTGACCGATCTTACTACGTTAGCAAAACCCCAAAAGACGTAAGTAAATACAAGTCTCGAACCAACGATAGGAGAGAACAGGTTGCCAAGACCCCTCCTCAGTCCCCTAACAGAATGCACGTAAGAAAGCCCGAACAAAGAACGAGAGTGCATCAGGTTACCCAAGGTAAAGTGAGTAACATAAAACCTAACTGTGCGCTGTGCGACGGGACCCACCGTTTGAGTGCGTGTGCTGAATTTCTAAAGAAATCCCTTGTAGACAGACGTGCAGTTGTGTAGGACAAGCGGTTATGCTATAATTGCCTCAGACCAGGACACCAACGGCGAACCTGTTACTCCGACATAAAGTGTGCAAAGTGTGGCGCGAAACATCACATCTTGTTACACAGTGAGTTCGACCGAGACAACCCGAGCCAGGTAAGTGAGCCCGAACTACATGTCCAATTCAGTGATGTAAACGACACTGATCAGGAGTCTGAGATGGAAGGATTCTATACTGACGAATTCTCCGACGCCAACGAATCCTGTTATCTAATCAATACCGCAGTGTATCGAGCACTTACTTATGAAAAGGACACCAACAATGAGTTTCCCCCAACTACTTTTGCCAAACAACCATCTTGGAAAGCTCCAACTTCCAACGTAGGAATCAGAGAATTTCCTGTAGTGCAGGTAAGAGTTCACGGTCTTAACAAAAGTTACATAGTGAACGCCCTCCTTGACTCTGGCAGCACAGGAACATTCATCGATCAAGAACTAGCCGAAGATATCTTTGCTGGACAACCCAAGTTCCGGACTAAATTGAATATGTCAGGAATTATGCAGGTTTGGAAATCGACCTTAACGGCAGATTACTATGTAGGTGTGTTGTCCACCCCCCAGGATAAGTTAGGAACACAAGGTATAAGGTCGGTAAAAATGGTGGCTATAAAGAACTTCGCTACTACTCAAGCAGACCTTTATGATTGGGACGAGGACCAGAGCATCCAACATCTTAAGATACCTCGATTCCAGACAGATTATCCTGGAGTGCCAATACTCATCGGCCAAAACGCGCATGAGGCGCTCGAAACATTGGAGAAACGGCCTGCTCAACCACAGCCACTGCAAACCTATGCAGTAAGAACTAGAGTAGGTTGGTACTTTACTGGCCCTTCCCGCAGGACTCTCGAAGAGAGAATGCCACAAGAACAAACATACCAAGTACACGATTGGGAAGTGGAGAGCAGTGAGGTGGACGAACTAACTGAGGGAACACCATACTCCTCAGATAATGACGACATCTACCAACTCTTCGATGAAGAGAACACAATCGACCTACTTACAGAAAACCAAACTTGGAAAAGTCAGGTGAACCTATGTCAACTGATTCACCCATCGGAACCCATCGCTTACAATGACGAACTAAACGATGAGATAGAGCGCTACAACGCTAGAACTCGGGACGAACTAGCCATACGATTCTTTACTCAGGAACTGGTAGAACCCAATTCATATGATAAGGCTCTATCGATAGAAGAAGAAAGAGCCAAGCAAATCCAGGAAACAACTACACGTTTTTTAAAAGACCAAGGTAGATATGAAATCGGCCTACCATTTCGAAAACGAGAACCTAGATTTATAAATAACAGACCTTTAGCAGAGAAAAGAATCGCTCAATTACATCGACGACTTACAGCTAATGCTTCAGCGAAAGAAATGTACCAAACTCAGCTGAAGAAATTTATAACAAAGGGATACGCGGAGCGAGTACCGGAAGGAACACCAGTGACTGAGAGAACGTATTATTTAACACATCATTACGTTCCCAAACCCGGTAAACCCCATGAAGTAAGAGTCGTATTTGATGGCTCCGCTCTATATATGGGCCAATCCCTTAATTCCGAGTTGTTACCAGGACCCAACTTACTCCAATCTTTGTTGGGAATACTATTAAGATTAAGACAATATTCCATCGCGTTCGCCTCTGATATAGAAGGAATGTTCTTACAAGTCAAGGCGCTGGATAGAGATAGAGACAGCCTGAGATTTCTGTGGTGGCCTGAAGGAGACCTCAACCAGAAACCGGTAGAGTACTGGATGACCATCCAGGCTTTTGGGATCATATCAAGCCCTTCCAACGCCTGCTCCGTGGTGCGAACCACTGCGAATGATAACCGAGACTCCTTCTCCAAAGAAGTGATAGACAACATAAAATGCAATATATACATGGACGACAATTTAAGGTCCCTTCCATCAGTAGAAGAAGCCATAGCTGTCGCGAAAGGAACGGTAGAGTGTTTGAAAAGAGGCGGACGAAATTCACTAGCAACTCCCGTGAGTTTCTGGAAGCCATACCGGTAGAAGACCGCGGAGCGAAAGACCTAGATTTAATAAAGGACGATCTTCCTGAAACCAAGACGCTAGGCTTGAAGTGGGACACTGAAAGAGACATCCTGTTTTTTCAGTTAAAACAGCGAGATAATCCAGTTCGGACCAAACGGATTTGTTTAAGTATCCTGAGCACTTATTTCGACCCATTGGGATTTATTAGCCCAGTTATATTGATTGCTCGGAGTTTAGTACAACAAATGTGGCTTGAAAACCACTCATGGGACGATCCGCTTAAAGGGGAATTGTTAAAGAAATGGATGAAATGGGAAGATTCTCTACCTGCCATCGAGAACTTTATAATTTCCCGTGCATATTTTGGCCATGTTCTTCCTACGTATTCCTATCAACTCCATGTGTTTGGAGACGCCAGCGACATGGGAATAGGTATAGTAGCATATCTGCGAGTCGAAACTCCGGATGGAATCAAAGTCGCCTTGGTTACCTCTAAGGCATTGATTAACAACAAGTTAAAGGTTCCTCGAGCGGAGTTAAAGGCGGCTTTATACGCTACAGCCATCGGCCGGAACGTAACGGAACAAATCGACTATCCACTGGAGAAAACGGTTTATTGGACTGACGCTTTACTCGTGTTAGAGTATCTAACCAATGAAGTCTGTCAGTTTAGCGTTTTTGTTACTAACCGAGTAGCTATTATTCTTAGTCGCACAAAGATAGATCAATGGAGACATTGCCCTGGTACGATTAATCCAGCCGATATCGCCTCCAGGGGAGCAACTCCACAGGAACTGATAGATACTCCAGATTGGTTGGATGGACCCGACTTCCTGAGCAAGGAAGAGGATGAATGGCCTCCTCACCTTACTACGGCAGAGATTAGACAAGCCAAGGGAGTGGAGACAGTCAAACCTAAAACCCGGGCGAGTAAATCGAAGTTATTTAAACCGACTATCGATCTATCTGTATTACATACTTCCGGGAATTATGCTTCGGATCCACAATCCCTCAACACAAATAAGTCTGTTGTGGAAATTAGAGATAAAGATTGGAAATCTGGAATACCAGACGTCTCGCAAGGAATCTCACCCATGCTGCAGAGAGCAATGCATCATTACAGTTACTGGAATCGGCTCTGTAAAGCCGTCATATATTTAAGACGATGTTTTCATCATCACTACTCCAGGACGAAGACCACTAGTGATCACGCTCCATTGACATCTGCACAAGTTCATGTTATTAAGAATTTACCCAAATATAAGATATCTGATCGTTTTCTAAAAGAGAAAATTAGTCACCAGGAGCATGAAGAAACAAATAAGCAGATACTGAGACTCCTGCAATGCTATGAGGATTCCGAAAAGTACTTCCTGTTGTTGAGAAATCCGCAGATGCGCTTAAGGGATCGATTCTCGAGCACAATGATAGATGGGTTAATACGTGTTGGAGGAAGACTCACCAATGCGCCCTTATCCTTTGACATCAAATTCCCCATACTTATTAGAAATCTTGAAGTACAAATCAAGATGATTGTAGACGTTCACGGTAAACTTTATCATGCTGGTAGAGAACGAATTCTTAGCGAAATTCGAACTCGCTATTATTTTGATAAACCCCGTAGAGCTCTGAACCAAGTTCTTAGGAACTGCATACCCTGTAGGAAAGCATTCAGTAGGCCTTTAACACAGTGAGAGGCAGAATTACCTAGGGAACGAGTAAGCTTTTATGAACCACCTTTTACTAATACTGGTGTAGATTTATTTGGCCCTATTGAAGTATATCGTGCAAGGACTATAGTCAAGAGATGGTGTGTCATCTTCGTGTGCATGACTTGTAGAGCCATCCATCTCGATATGGTGAACGATCTATCTACTAACAGCTTCGTCTTAAGTTTACGACGACAGATCGCTCGCTTCGGGACGAGTAATACCATGAGATCGGATAAAGGAACGAACTTCATAGGTGCCAACAACGAGATACAGGCTTACGTGAAGGACTGGAACCAAAGACAGGTGGACGACCAGCTAAGGATAACAGCGTCTAGCTGGACCTTCAACGCTGCCGACGCCCCTTGGTGGGGAGGAAGTTGGGAGAGATTAATTCGAAGTGTCAAAACCGCATTTCACTTTATAGTGCCATGCCGCGCGTATCTCACCGACGAACTTTTGCGGACGTTAATGGAGGAAATCGCTGCCTATCTCAACGAGAGACCGCTTATGCCAGTCTCATCGAGTCCCGATTCCCTGGAAGCGCTAACACCCGCGCACTTCCTACTGAAGAAACCTGTAGCCATGCTCCCACGATCGGAGATTGCCGACGGAGACGAATACTGCCGTCGAACTTGGCAACTTATGCAGTTGCTATCCCGTCGTTTCGCTGACCATTTCGAGAAACATTATCTGCCCACGCTACAACTTCGAACTAAGTGGTTTGCGCAGCAAGAAAACGTCAGCGCCGGAGATATGGTGCTTATTGTAGATCCAGACCTCCCACGTAAACGGTGGCAGACAGGTCGTATCATCGAGACACACATCTCAGATGATGGTTTAATACGCTCGGTAGAACTCATCGTCATGCGGCGTAACTTCAAGAAGCCAGGCATCATCTTTGAGACGCAACAACTCAATCGCCCAGTTGGTCGTTTATGTTTACTGGAAAGAGACAGAGAACTCTCTGGGAACTATGGAAGGCAAGACACTCTTCCCACGACCACCTCCCTAATTCCTCAAACATCTAGGGACTCCCCCACGTAATACGTCTGGAGTGGGTGTATGACTATATTGTTTTATCTATTTTATTATATTTTTATATGCGAACTTTATTATGTACTTTATTATAATCGTTTTTATTCAATTTTATTTAGTAAAATGTTATTTTAGTGATTATTTAGTAGATTAGTGCAATATATTAGTGTTTATTACGTACGTAATTACTTATAATATATATTTAGTGCGACGGCGAGAAATAATTTTTCTCTTTCCTTACTGTCCGTATCATATTATAAATACGTGACTACAGTAAGATGAAATGTCCGTACTTATTAAAGTACAATAAAGCCACTACTATATTCAAGTATTATCGGTAGGCAGAGTATTAGGAATGCAAAGTTCAGATCCTCGTGTCTCGGCTAAGCCAAGCTCTGGGTAGACCTTGGAAACGACTTGCCTCTTCACACTGACATTGCTTCGTGCGATATTGCTCTTCTACCTTATATTAAATAATACATATAGTAGCGTGATGTCCCTCTAACAGTAGCGTAAAACGCAAATAAATCTGTTAAACCTTTTGACCATCTGTAATTCTAGTCGATTAAGATATCGTAGCACTTCCCGATACTCTTAAAAGACAAATTTCATAGAATTAAGGATCCTATGTCCCCAGACCTGCTCTGGAATCAAATTGTGTCAATTTTAACATCAAATAATAAAATTCACGGGAATAAATTTAAATTCATATTTTTAAATGAATTTCATAAATTGTCATTTTGTACAATTTATAACATTCCCAAAATTCCATTAATTAATAGATCATGGGAGCGGAGATTCATCCTATTGAGTGTATTAGAGTGCGAGAATCTCCAACATATAGTCAATAGCCGATAAAATTAACAAAATCATGCATAAAGAGGATATTGACAATTAAAGAATTATTATTAAATAGCATCCCAGATCTGTATGCATGAGAATTACCCTAATTCTACCGCTAGCATTCCATAATGTCACCATAGCAACACCCACGCTAGAATTAGAAGCAAGTTAAAAGAACAATAGAAAGCTTGTCCCATTGCATAGCATAGAGAACATAGCACACTGTTAGTATCCAAGGATACACAGTAATAACGTGACATTCTGGAAGGCACTGACTAACGGACAAATGGCCTGTGTGTGTGCAGTTGTTGACAGTTGTGTGGAATTTGTGCGTTTATAGGTGAATGTTACTGCTAAAGTATGTTTACAGTAGCTAGTCGCAATTGTAAAAATAGCCCAACTCTCCTATAGAAAGAACCTAAGTGGATCCAAGCCTTTGGGATGGACAGTGGAGTGACTTGTGCCGGTTATCGTTGTCGTGCTGTTGCTACATGTTGGCGTAAACACCGCGACGACGGTACATCGGCGCTGAGAATCCCACTGTCCGGGGGCAAAGAGAAGTAGGCAGCGACGCCCGCTCGCCTAAATACAAACTTATTTGATATTAATAAACTCAGATAGCAGATATGACGGAGTTGATAGAAGATGATCTTGGTATTAGGGAGCGATATACTCTACCTTTACAAGCATTTGTGGATAGCTTAATACGCGGTGAAGCCGATCCAACCATTACGGAGGACGATGGTCGTTATATCGAACCGCCGATGTCCCAAGAGCAACTTGCGCATGAATTGGACTATCGAAAATTCACCACTCGCTATACGAATCGTAATGGTACGTATATGGACTTCCTAGAGACCGGCCACCCTATCGATTTACATGATACGGACGATGTAGATACAGAAAGGGAAATGGTTCTATTTAAATATCATACCCAGCGGAGTCGTAACGATAAACCGAGAATGGAACGCGAGAATTCTATTCGAAAACAACTCGAAAGATAGAACGCGGAAGAAAACTTGTAAAGACAAATAGAGGAGAACACTGGAGAAGAGACATGGGTTAATGTCTAGGGTCCATGATGTGAATAGTTTTTCCCCGGGGCACGGGTGCTCGCGGGCGGTCTCCTTCGGGAGGCTGTAATTTCTCTTCCTTCATCGTTTTCCTGTAATTATTGTGATCAGTATCACAATTAAAGGGCAAGAATGAATGATGATGTGACGGAAACATGTCCATTGTGGTATCTTATGGATACTACCATATATCCTCCCTCCTCTTTACTCCCTTTATCCCTCTATACATCGCTATCGAAAATATAGCATACTTCGTCCCACCTTCTCTTCCCAATGTGCTCGGAGCTTTGGGAGACGATCGACCAATCATTGCCGTATCGTGGTATGGATCATACCGCCTCCTAATAAATCCCCCACCCCTTACTGTTTATTTGTATGCTCATATTGGTGTCCGCACCTCTCGTCCATGTCACATTCCACATTCTGTTGATATTTATGATATCAACTTCCACCCTCGCGTTGTTGATTAGAAAATCAACCACCAATAATTTCCTTAAGTCCGCAACCGTGATACAAACAAGGACTGAAAGGACACGAGGATAGTTTGTGAACAACTGGTACCATTATGTGTCATAAATCTGGTTGTTCACCTCCCTCAATGATTGGAGAAATAAATCTTATGTAGAACAACTGAGACAAACATATCCTTGAACTGGTATTTACCTCCTCGCTAGGGATAAATTCATTTAGAGATAGTCTTCGAATGATTGAATCCTCCTAATGATTGAATCCTCCTACTGAGATCGTATTTCTGAATATTTCTGAATACGACATAGGCCTTCCCCTGCTCTCTACCACTACCATCAATGGCGGAAAACATATTAGTCATCCTACAGGAATATGGAGGACATTCCATACCCTTTCGTTGATACTCAGCTGATTGCTCCCTGGGCAGAAGGTCGAGGTTTCTTCCGCACCATGTATGCTAATACGTCTAGCAACATTACCAAGGTGCAACGAACTTCCATCGGACATCTTGCCTTTCAGGAATACGGATGGAATTTCAAGGTCGGAAATCCCATTAACTATCAACAGGTATACGGAGACCATTATTCTCGATTATACTTTGATGGACCATTGACCGCACCTGGCGCCGTGTATAGCTTCATGAGTGTTCCACTCCGTCCCTCCTTAGCTATATACACGATCTTTGAAAACACCGCACTTGCCGGTTGGCTAGCCGATGTGTGCAGTCGTACTATACGCGCCCATCCATTAATACTTGGGACCAAACTCGCTAAGCTAGATGAACATAATAAATTCATCCGTTTCGAATGTTTCCGGAGATTTTTAACCCCGTTCCGCAACGTGGATAGCCAATTTAAAGACCGCGCTTTGACCAAACTCAGCCTAAGAAACTCAGCTGCAGAGAAGTTGGATAGCGCTGGATTCGCCATTTTCAAAGAGATTTGTATATCGAACTTGCACTCCTCTGTTATACAAAGACCTCGAATCCCCACAGGTTATTCTGTCGTGGAAATTCAGACAATAGGTTCACCTGAAGAGACAGACGCGCCCACTTCAGCTATGCACTTGGAAGACGAACCAATATGTCTAGAATCTGAAGAGATTCAGCCTATCGCGCCCCGGAACAGCGATAACGATTACATCATAGAATGGTATCAAGGTCCACAGTGTCTCACTGCGTACGATTATCGACATGCCAACTATGTTTCTAGGCAACGTTGTCGGTTATGCGCATCGAGAGACCACGATACGCCCATGGACACCAACGTCCGCTGTTCCTATTTCCAAGAACAACCGACTATGGAAACTTATTGCGCATATTGCAGACTCAATAACTTACATATCTTTGCGGTTTGCCCTCAATTTATGACTCAATGTCACCATTGTCAACTAAAGGGACATGCTAGTTTCGACTGCCCTTTTAATCACGATTTGGAAAGCGTAGATGAAATGATCACACTGCGTTACATCAGAGCTTGGGAAGCGAACGCTGATTTACATTGTGATTCGCGCCATCGCTATTATCCCGGACGCGCTTACGAAGGAGTTTATGCGTTCCATCCTTATCTATTCGCTTCTGTTGAACAGAAATCACGCATATCAAGTTACGAGCTACTGAAGCGCGTCGGAGAATGTATTTCAACTAAATTCGTACGCAAATTTCTCAGGAGTGTTAATCCTAGCGACCTTCATTCCTATAACTTAATCAATTATATCCGTCAGGATCCGGACTATGGAGACTTGTTTGTTAACTCACACCCCGAGTTGCAGGAAGTACATCGAAGGCCTTACGAATACCGAGCCCGCGAACGCGAGTTGGAAAGGACCATTAAACCCCGGAAGTTTCTAACTGCCTATGGTCCACCCACGGCCCTCGTTCAGACCACTCGTAAAGGACCCGTAAGAGCGGCTGTCTTGAAACGAGCTCTCAAAGCCGTTAGACCCCTCTCACCTGACGTTGATGTCAATCAACCCGGTACTTCGACTGGCGGATACACCGACCATAATCCTACAACCTCTGATGCAATCATATTGCACCCTTCACCCAGGAGTTATAGCCCTCCTTGTAAAGTGGCTCGCCCCAAAGAGAAAAGGACTCTGGCTAGCTTTAAAAAACTGCGTAAACGCCGTCCGCGCAAGAAAGACTAACTGTTTAGAGTATTTACGTATATTAGAAACTGTGATTTTGTATATTGTATAGACTCAAATCCCATTTTCTGGGAGCGGTGTAAAAGCTTCTGTGGGATATAACTGGCCCTTTTGCTTCGCAATCCAGTTTCCCCCAGGCGCTGGAATACTCTAAAAAAGGTTCTCTAACTGTATATATATTCCCCTCGCCCGCAAGGTACCGTTACCGGTGTTTTAACGGACATAAAAGTCATTCTGCTATATACGTGTTTTAACGGACATGGTAAGGCAAAAAACCTGCAATGCACCAAATACCTTTCACAGCTTAGCCGTGATGATTCATATTACGACATCTAACAGCTGGTTGCTGACATGGAAACAGCCATTGGACGCATGGTTCTTTGTTTGGCTTGAGCCAATCAGAGCGATTTTTCCTGTCGACGTGTAGCTTTTCGGCCGATCATAAGGAGAGTGTTCAGTCTTACTGTTTTTTCTTGATACTTTGTTATTGCTATCTAGGCCAGGAACAACGGCTCTAGAATCAATTAGTTTCATACTTTAGAAGAAACATTAGTAGGCTTAAATTATAGAGCGTATAGCTGTTACCAGTTCATAACAGTCCACATCATATATCAATTCATATCAACTGGTTTCTATTTTTATATTATCGGTTCAATATACATTATTATACTGCTGTTTACTATTGTGTTTGGTTGAACATTATTTGGAGAACATATATAAAGAACCCAAATTTCCCAATTTTCTTGATACACTACAGGTTAGAGAGACGGGTTATATATAGCGATTGCGACTTATATTGTTGTGGTTTGTAGTGAATTTAATGCTATTTGGTAAGCCCTACATGATTCGTTGCTGTTCTCTTTATATATGATAAAATTCATTGACGGTCGGCAAATTAGTGAGCAGTATTGTATGTTACCGGTAGTGTGCCTGATTGTGACTGATAACTAAGCATTTCCTAAAGAATGCGCCTCATACGTGAATCTTAAGCCTTACCAACTTACCGTTGTGATTAGTATAAGTCATATCTCTGTTTACTTAGATAGAGCGCCACGTCCTAAAGGAACTGTTAATATTTCCCGAAAGTGAATAATATTAGTCAGAAATTAATTATTAACGATCAATCGAATAATACAGTACAGTAAGCTTACACTGCAATAATAATCTAAGCCCTCAGAATCCAGTCTCCCGGGAATATCCAGCGGGTGAATGGACACGCACTAGGCTGGCTTCTGCTAATGTTGTGTTTATTGGTATTAAATATTTGTCATCTTCTAAAGTATATTTATAAACCAAAAGACATATAAATTTTGGCGGGTTAAACTGCTAAAGGTCTTCAAAAGCGCGTACACAGACCAAGGAAGGTACAGAATTGGGTTCTCGTAAGTCTGGTACCATCCTTTAGATGAACATTGTAACTGATATTGCTCCCAAGGTTAATGTCAGCTCTATCTCTTTGCGTTGCTGGGCTCACGACATACCAGGTCTTTTTCTGATTCAGACGTAGATTATGTTTTATAAAATATTCTTCGCATATCATTAATAATGATTGTATATCTCCCTTTAAATTAGCAAGCAATAAAATATCGTCAGCGTAAGATAATCCAGGGAAGGCAGATTTATTAAGGTAAAGCCCGTAGCCTGATTTTTCTAGTTCTTCGAACAACTCCGAAAGGTAGATGTTGAAAATTAGTGCAGAGAGGACACCACCTTGCCTAACACCACATTCAAGTTTTATTGGACTTCTAGTTATTTGTCCATTCATAGCTATATATCCATGCGACTTCCTATAATATGATACCAACGAAAACAGAAGGGACTTGTTTATGTCTGTGTCTTCTAATTTATCAAATAAAGTTTTATATGACACAGTGTCAAAGGCAGCGGTAAGATCAAGCGACACCATGTAGACATTTGAGCCTTGCGCATTAAAGTGTTTGATAATTTTGCTTGCCATTAAGTATGGAACATCTGTTCCATAACCAGACTTATAACCCATCTGTAGGTCATTGGTTCTAATTTTCTTTATTTCATCGACTACAATAATTTCCCAGAGTTTCGTGATAATGGGGGCTATGGATATCGCTCTGTAACTTCCATTATCATGGATGTCACGGTTCTCAATCCTGGCTGGCGTACTGCAAGGTGATACATTAGCACCATTACTATTTGTAATTGTACTGGATACTGGATGAGGACGGCCACAAAGGGTGAAGATCTGGGATTAACACTTCAAGAACGACGAAGTAGTAGATATCCAGCAACTAAAGTTACAGACACCACACCGACTTCGCGGATGACATCGCCCTGCTCTCTAATAAGCTAGCAGATGCACAGCTTCTACTAAATAAAGTGGGGGGGGGGGGGGGGCTGGGGGTTGAGGGGGATTCTGAGTATGCACATAGGAACTGAAATGTTATGATGGTAAAGTATACTGATACGGGGGGGGGGGGGGGGGTAACTTTTACAGACACTTTAACTTACACAGTTAAATCACTTTGTTTATGGAAAAGTTTGTATCCATAGGTTGCTTCATTGCACATCCGTTGCTTACGAAAGCTACTAAAATTTTATTTTGCTAAGAAAACAATGGCAATGTTACTAGGTTTCTGTATACACATATTATATTTTACAGAATACATTTTTTTAACATACTAAACACTGATTTGTTTGTTGTTTGATACCATTTTTGCAACATTCTGAAAGTAGCTTTAGTGAAAGTCACCTAAAAAATTAAGAATAGAAAATGAAGAATATCTGAACCATCTACTTCATGGGGGGAATGATTTTATATAAAATTCGAAATGCAGGACTATACAAAAGTTTCACCCTGGATGAATCACCATCTGTAAATTTGTTTTATCTTTCAGAATGCAATAGGAAAGAAGGGAAATCTGGGGGGGGGGGGGGGGGAGTCAAAGTTACCCAAAATCAAAGGCCTATGACATACTACAAATAGTAAGATATATAAATGACCAAACAGGAAAAAAAACATGAACAATTTTCAGATATTTTACTCATAGATACACATTATAATGTGTATTATTAATATTGCTCTACATAAATGTACGGTCTACGTAAGGTCTACGTATTTGTACAAGCTTAAGGATTTAGGTATGAGTGCCGAAAGTATTCATTGACCATTAAAAAATTTAAAGAGGTACATGAAATTTAGTATCATGGGTCTAGAATCTTCTTCATTCATCCAAGTACCTGTTATTCCATGGCCCATTGACATTTTTTATCTAGCATTTCAAAGAGCAGTTGAAGATTTCAGGTTATTAAACGATAGTGCAGAGGGAGGTGTGAAGTTGGCAAGTGATTTCAGTTCAGTTGCAAAGATTGAACCTGAACGTGAAAATGACCCTAAACGTGTGCCCAATCAGCCAATCATCCAAAAGAGCTCCAAATGAAAGAACTTGGTTCTTAACTCTCTGAACTTCTTAGGAGTTGGTATAGGCATTAAATTTTCAGATCATATTGAATTGGCATAACACTACTACTACTAATCATTAATGATTTATATTATAGATAGTATAGCTGTGAGTGATTTGCTGAATTAAAATAAAATGTATTATTTGCTGTTTATGTCCTATATATATTCACTCTATTTTAGTTTTGAGGGTTTCTACCCCCACTAAATTGACCATTGAGGTTTGATTGATACTAGGCCCATTCTGAAGAAGTTGGGGCTCCAGCCTCACCCTAATGTACATCATTGCCAGTTGAATATTACTAATTTCTTTAACTAAAAATAAAAAATTTAAAAAATTGTTCCCAGTATTTTCCTGTAGAGACTGGAAATTTAGGCAAAAGTGTCTGAGTCCTTTCCGTGTAGTAACTGAATTTTGAGAGAGAGATTTTTCCCAGAGAGCCCTGTTTTGTAGCAAAAAAAAATGATGCCACCGATGCTGAAACGCGGAAATACCCTTTCTTTAACTCTAAAACTAAAAAAAAAATAAACTATATCATATCTGGACTCTACTTTTATAAACTGTAAAGATATATAGCGATTGAAGAAGCCATATCCCAGTAAATACCGGTAATAAATATAATAATCATATTTGTAAGACAAATAATACTGGCTACTAGATGTGAGATGGGGGCATGAGAATTTTAGTACCGGTACCATTTAAAGACAGTGACACTAAGCAGTGCATGTACTTTCCTTTTTATATTATCAATTATCTATCAGTGTTTTATCTCTTTTAGAGTTTTAGGTATATATATAACATTATAGCATTAACTTGCCAACTTTTTACTAAACCAACCTGTTGATTGACTGACTCACACTTTTTTATAATCAGGATTGACTTTCAATTATTTTTACAAAATTCAGAAGAACATTATCTGGACCATCACTAGACATTGCATTAACTTATATTAGTAAGTACATGCAATGCCCTGATATGCCTCAGATATCAAAGGTTTAATACTGGTAGTCCAGGCCTACTGGTACCAGTAGGCCTACTTAAATAACTTATTGCAATGAAATGCTACTGGCAATGTTTGCTTTAATACCAATTTTTCTGATATATACCATAATATATTGATGAAGGTTATGGGATTCATATTACCTATCAGTTACGGACAGTTGCCTATATAGGCATCAATAGACATTTCCTATTTAAGCAACATTTACAATGTAGTGTTGCCTTTATAGGTAATAGTGATGTATCTTTACTGCCTAATTAAGCAACATGTGACGGTCAGAGTTATAGATTATATTTTTTTAAATAAGGATATTAATTTGGCGCTGAATATTGTTACTTTAATAAATACAACAAGGTATATAGACCTGTAATTGATACTGGAACCAATTTTATTTACCTGTTTGTCTGGACGCAATGGTGTCTTTTTGTGAGGAGATGTCACTCATGTTGCCTAAATAGGGAACCTCAAAAAATTGGTTTGTGATGCCTATTTAGGCAACTAGCCTAACTCGCACTACAGTATATTTAATCCACTCTTGAAATATATCCTTTCAGCCTAGTATCTTCGGTAAAGGTAAAAAGCGTCATTTGGTTGACTTATTGTTTGGTTAGAATGATGTCACTGTAACCTGTTCCTTTCCCTTAACAACACCATGATATTACACCACAGGACCTAATGCCACAGGAACTAATGGCCAAAGGACTTAATGACGCGGTACCTGTCAGTCAGCCTGTATGTGTACATATATTAAAAATTTATGAAGTCCACTACCGGTAAAATGAAATATAATGAATAATGATTGGGATTGATTATGGCATAACTAGACTGAACTACACAGTATTGTACCATACTGTACTGCCTTATTGAATAAATGTAAATTTTTTTGTCTTGCTCTAGTCTGATAATATATTAATTATTTCATTTAATTAAAATAATGGTAAATTGAATCAATAGTTATTATCTGGCCGGATCCATAGATTCACATAGCAGCCTAAGCCTATAATAAATAGCTCAGGATCATTTTATATACCTGGTATCCTGTATACAGTACATTCCTCATTCTGGGTGGTTTTCTTCATTCTGGGGGTCATTCCTCAATCCTGTTCAATCCAACTTCAAACCACAAAAAATTGCAGGTTTGTATGTCTGGAATATTCAATCCTAATGCTGAGCTGCCTGTATCCAATCCCATTATCGGCGCTGTATGTGGGAAGGAGCCTGGGGCATGTGTTGTCTGTAACCACATTCGGAAATTGTACAAACAAAGCCAACCGACTTCATCAATCAAATTAACTTAGAAGTAACAGCCTTTAAAAAAAATGTATGTTCAAGTATGAATGAATGAATGTATGTGGATGTTCAATCCTTTCAAACCAGGCGCCTGGAGCGGATTGAAAGTTTCAAACCATCATTTTTATAAAAAATTTGGTTTGAAGTTAGCCATTCAATCCTTTCAATCCTCCCATTGACAGCCATTATAAAATGGTTTGAGGACCACCCGGAATGAGGAATGTACTGTAGTGTATACGTATGACGTACGTACCACAGATCAGATGTGGTGTACACGTATATGTTACGTATAAATGATTAAATTAAATTATAATTGTAAGAGTTGATGCATTAACCTTCAGACCTTATAATACATCAAATAATTTGATCTCAAATGGAAGTACCTCCTATTCAAGGATCCAGTTGGCATTGGAAGGCAAAATGCATGGTAAGATCATGTAATAAAACTACAGACTTGCTGAGCACTGATCCTGCACGCAAAAAAGTAAGTGCCGCAGTTGTTGCATTCATCAGAAAGAAAACAACATCAAGTATGGGACCTTCCAGTACCAGGTATGTTTGCCGTTCTTGTTACCATTCTGCAAAAATTGAATTCAATGAAAACAACCTACTTCAACATGTAAGTCAAGTAACCAAACGGACATATACTGAGGAAACAACTGTGCACGATTATATTGGAAGTGGCAATATGGAAGAGGATAATGTTGAAGTTGTATATCATCTGAATGATTCACATTCGAAGGATAACATTCAAGACTACCTTAAATCTCTAAAAACCTCTATTATTAAAACTGCAGCAAACCTTAAAGGTTGTTTTCATGAAGAAATTATTGGCGATAATTTCTTTTCTCATGTAGATCCCACTCTTTTGGAGTTTTGCTGTTTCATGGCAGATGTGGAATCAATTGATATTCAAGCTACAAAAAGTATAAAATTCAAAATAATTAAAACTGTTGAACAACTATGTTTTTTATTGATGAATTCATTTATTGGTCCTGTTACTTTTATGCAGAAGTATGTGTCATATATGCTTTCCAGTAGTAAAATTGGAACGATGTTACAAGGTTTAGGTTCTCCCAGTGGAAGCACCACATTTCTAAAAGGTCAGGTCATGAAGAAAGCACTTGAAGTTCCTTATGAAACTCCTGGTGATTTGCATGTAGTCATTGATAACAACCAACATTATCTAAAAACTTATCATGTAATATTCCAAGGAGTTCCTATATCTAAAACGACTAGTGTTGCTAGTATGCTGTTCCATACGATCCAACCTACACAGTTCACTGCGCTTCAGTTCATAGACCGTGGGAGTTTCGATAGTTTGTTGTCATGCGAAGTTGACAAGATGGATGAGTTTGCGGCAGCAACAAGACTTAGATTCTTAAGTTCGGTTTTCAAAGAGGTCAAGGCTGAATTTATTTCCAATGGTTGTTCTGTAAACGAACTGCATGATGATTATCTTGCCTCTGACAAATTGTCTACTGGTGTTCGTGTAATGGATACATATCCTTTTATCGATGGCACATCAATTAATTTCGATAAGAAAGATGGTGACATACAGTTTAGAATACATGATCCATTTCCAGGTGATCCAGGGTCATCAGAGGCAGTGGAAAATTCTCTACAGAAATTATGCCTACATTTTTTATCAGAAAACCGAAAGTGGTTAGTTGTTGTCATGGATGGTTTGCCATATTCTCTGGCTATTGATATTCTAAAAAAAAATATGGAGCTGGCATCACAAATTATATTAAAGCCTGGACTTGGACATATTCATTTGAACATGATAAAAACTTTAACTAAGATTCTTTGGACACCATTCCTACAGATGTTTGCTACCGAAATTGCTAATTACAAAACGACCAAGGCTCAATCAGCCTTTTTAAAAGCAAATGATCACCACAAGATGACTGAAGTATTCGATATAATATTAATTGCTAATTTGAAAGAGATAATGATGTTGGCCATCAGTGAAATATATGCAAAGAAAATGACAACAGATATTACAATAAATGATTTTTATCTATGGGCGAACAAGATTCAGAATCCATCCCAAAAAATGTTATTTGATTGGACAATTGGTCCTAACTATCAGCCTACTTATTTAAATCTGGAATTCGACGCAACAACTCTAAAGCAATTGACACTTTCTTATTCAAGTTCGCACCAACCTTTTTTGCACACACAAATCATATTTACAGAAAAATTATAACACACTATTTCATACAAAAGTGGCAGCTACCTGGGTATATTTCAAGACTGTATGAAAATGAAGGTTTCTCCCGGGGTCTGTCATTTAAAGGCCAGGGGCTAGATTATGTTTTAGAAGAAGTGCACAAAAAAATTAAGAGGAATACGAGTGGGGGTCTACCATCTTGGAAACGATGGATTACAAACTACAGAACTGTCAACTCGCTTGCAGAAGTGAGAGACAGTGTCTTTATTGCATCATATACAGTGGATCCATACAAAGCTGATATATTGAGAAAAAAAAATGTAGACCTTTCGAAAATGGTACTGGAATTTAGGAAATTATTACACAATTCTCATTTCGTAATGAGTTCGCAATTTATACCCGACAAACGTCATCCACTTGGACTAAGTGGAGAAATGAGTTCTCATTTTGGAATGTTTTTAGAATATGGCTACACTAATTTAATAACTTGTTGCAAAGCTGTATTTTCAGGATCAGAAAATCCGAAATGCGAGCCAGTTCCAATTACATATACGCAAGAATGTCTTAAAGAATCGTCTGATCATCAAACCATAGACCAATTAAAGACAATTATTGAGTGGTTTTCTAAAAATTGCTCAAATAAGGACATTAGTGATCATATTTTACAAAGACTTCTAAGATGCCATCTGAAGAATTCGTTCATTGAACTGTATAATAATATTTTTGAGTACCCTGATATATACAGGTGCTAATAAATAAATATTTAGAGGATTATACTGAAACTGTCTCTTCACTCCCGCCTCTCTTGGACTGTAATGAAACGGATACAAGTAATTCTAGTGATTATGAAACTGATTAAATCTTATACATCACCTAGCCTAATCACCTATTGAATGTTGTTATGATCAGTTGGAATTGAGCAGATGGGGTTGTGGGGGGGGGGGGGGGGTGGGTTACTCTTGACACAATTAAAATAAAATTCATCCTTCCCCTGGGGAAATTCAAAGCAACTCATAGATGGTTACTCTCAAAAATGAAACTGTAACCTGAATATATGTATTTAATTTATTGTTTTGGTTAGAATAATATGCCACTGTAGCCTTTGCTATTGACTTTCGTTTATTGTAGAATAGCATACCACTGTAACCTGCTCCTTTCCCTTAATTGATAATTAACATTGCTAATTTGCCGAGATTATATATTTAATTCATCGAGGTGTGATTTGTGTCAAGTCCCTCCCAGCTCCCCTGTCTCGAATTGAGTTTGATACTTAAATTGAGTTTAAGATAAACAAAATATTAAAAGTATGATTCACTGATTAAATTCTTAACTATTGCATTTAAATCATTGCATAGTGAGGTTACAAAGGTAAATAATGTTTTAAAATCAACAAGTAGGCCTATATATTAAACTATAAAACTCAATTAGTTGATTACAAATTATTTATTTGTCTTTTTGCAGGATGACCTCTACCTCTCTTGGTTAAAACAGGGACATTAGGTAATTTCGAGAGTTCTTTGCATTCCCACACTAATGATTTTTCTGTTTCACTCCCTTTCCGTAAAGTTGGAAAACCTAAGCAGTGGGCATGGACCCACTGTTTAAAGACGCTATCACCCCCCCTGACAACCTAGCCAAAGGCCAGCGATGTCCACAATGACACCATACTGACGCCCACAGATCCGACACATTTGTTCGTGATTATTAGATATTACCTGTGTAACACGGCTTTGTGTTGTGCTGATCCCTGATAAATGAACAGCACAGTTCCATTCCAATTTATCCGTAATAGCTGTTGTATTTTTTCCAACACCAAGACAAGTGGCGTGTGCCCATGCAGAACATTTACCTTCAATACCACGGCATCCAAACCACAAGCCTCCCATATCCCGTTCTCCTCCACTAAGTACCCCACAAATCCTACATACTTGGGATGGAATAGGAAACACACGTGGCATTGCACTATATGGCGCCTTTGTTGGTGTGACTAGTGGCTGTGGTGCATCCACATGCGAATCACATGCAGTTCCACCGCCACCATAGCCTGCAGACTCATCTCCCATAAGTATGCGGCCCACAGCCTGTCGTGCCTCTCCCTTAGTTGAGAACTCTTGTTTGCCAATAGTAGATAGGGGAAGATTTAGGCCAGAAAGAAGACTTGTAATACTTGTATTGGTAGCGTGTTTATCATGCGAAGAATAAAATTCTAAATGGAAAACTTCCTTTTTGGTTGTCTTTGAAATCTTTGAGGTCATAAAAATTAAGTCTGTTTTTACTTGAGTCGTAATATCCAAATCATCAGACTTAGATTTTAAGGTTGACTTTCGTTTATAAAGAGTTGAATCTCTATTGCGCTTTTTATCAGCACTGAAAGTCAGTTGATCCTGTGTCTTGCATTTCAGTTTTCTCTTTTTATGTCCGATGTTCTCAGCCCCACTTCCAATCTCACCCCCAAAGCCCTCAGCGCTAACTACAATGTCCCCAACGTCACCCCCAATACCCTCAGTACCAACTACTATATTCTCAATATCACCAACAATGTCCTCAGTACCAACTACTATATTCTCAATATCACCAACAATGTCCTCAGTTCCAACTACTATATTCTCAATATCACCCCCAATGTCCTCAGTTCCAACTACTATATTCTCAATATCACCCCCAATGTCCTCAGCAGTTCCAACTACTATTTCCCCATTGCCAATAACACCCCCAATGACGTTAGTTCCAACTACTGTGTCCCCAATATCACCTCCCCAAATACCTTCTGCACCAACTACAATAGGCCTACCCTCAATGCCCCCTGTGATAACCCCAATGTCATTGTCCCCTCCTCCGTCACAACCACCATGTCCAACACCATAACCACCCCTACACATGCCCTTGCCATCATTCCTCACAGGAAACCAGGATTTATCTTTACTTTCGTCATCGAAATCCAATAGAATCGTAGATGGGATATCACAGTTGGATAATGGAGGTGTTTTGGGTTGTGGATCAACTGGGTAGTAGTGCGGCGGTATATTAAGTTCGGGTAGTGTATTTTGCCACAATCTATTCATCAACATCAGGCCAGAATCATTACAATCATCATCGGTATCGCTCCCAATTTCGAATTCCATTTAGTTTAGGTTATATATATTTAGGTTAAATACAGTATGTGACTGACTAACTATAGTGTGTAATATACAGTTGGATGGTGAGATAAATGTATTAATACAGTATATTTTTTTTTTTTTTTTACTCAAAAGCCTCCATATATTATAATATTAACAAACAATAATTCGAATATAAAAACGCACCAAAACAAGTACAAATATAACCCACCACCAGCTGATTCAAACTGTTACCTAGCAACAATACAAACCATACAAATTGGTTCAGTACCCATCACCAGTCTGCCACTGCCAGTACCCAACAAACCCGCCAGACCTCTAACATCTAAGCCATCCCGGGGTCCGAGTCCGCGTTCGCCCACACAATGGACGCGTCCGCCACCGCTGCCCGCACCGGTCTTCTAGCGGCCGACCGAAACCCACGGAGGCACATCAGGGACGACCGGAGTAAGGCGAAATTGATGCATCGCCGCACCCACACTACTGACTCCGGGTAGGGAACCTGTCGTTTCTCCGACAGCCTCAACGCCAGCCACTTGACAAACTGCTTCGCAGCCGGCGCCATGCCCCCGAAAGCGGAAAATATGAGGGGGGTGAAGGTTGAGTGCTCAACCTCACGGATCCGCTCCTCGTATCTCCGGATCTTCCTCGCCTCGTGATGGAGGTGGGCGGCGTCCAGCGACATCGCTGCGTTGGTGTCCGCCAGCGGGTTGAACACCGACACGCGATAAACATCTTCTGGAAGCAGTTGCCCCAGAATCCGCTTACCGACACGTCGAGTCTCGCCTGCTGGTCCGTCGAGGTGGACCGGAGAGTGAAGGACTCCCCCGTCAGCGGCTGGAGCATCGGCTCGACAGCCACGTTGTGGGCCACCTCAGTCAGGGAGTCGGCGATGAAATCGCGGATCTCGTTATGTCTGATTGAGGGGAACCCCCCAGTGGGACACGACAGAACGTGGGAAGGAGAAAATCGCGACCCACAGACACAACGAGAGGGAAGATTTCTTGGCGACCAACCGTACCGGAGACAAACTGCATCACGGAACTCTTCCTTGGACAGGTGAGTGTCGTGTAACGTTAAGGGTTTGGTATTTAGCCAGGCAGACGCACCTTTCTCAGTAGTTAGTCCGCACAAATTGTGCATTTCACTACTTAATTTGTCATAAACCTCCTCCTTTTTAGCTTTCGCTACAACAGAGGAGGAGGCTGCAACTAACTTCGCTACGTGCGTCTGCTCTTCCCTAACTGCCACCATTGACTCGCCCTCCATGGAGATGAACGGGTCGCAGTATTTCTCGTATTGGGGTCGTAGATCCTCGGGAACCGGGATCCCCAGCCCACCATCCCGAAGCGGTAGCGACAGCAACTCGCGTTCCGTCGCCGATACCGCCGGCCGGTCAATGATCCGGCAGAGGCACTGTTCCACGGCCTCCTCCAACTTCCCAAAAGAATCCGTGGCCCCCGGGACGACGCGCGCCAAGAACCGCCACCGGCAGGAGAGACCGAAGGCGAGGCCGGCGTACGCGCAGTGCGGGTCGACTGCGGCGATGGTGGCGAGGCGATCCACGTCGGCGGCAAACTCCTCCACCTTCCGCTCGGTGTACTCGCGCTGGAACTCCTCGGTCCCGATTACTCCGCCGAGGAGTTTGTTCCCCACCGTGTCGATGGCAACGCCGGTGTCCGCGAAAATCTCCTTCGCCTCCTCCAACTTCTCCGGCTTGACGGTGAGGCAGCACTTAGTCGGGTAGTACCCGTAGAGAGGCCCCCTCACTGACACCACGTCCCAGAACTTCTGGAGTTCCTTGAGTTTCCCCACGGCATTCCCGTCGTCCGCGTACCACTTCTGAACGACAGTACAGGCGCGCATAAGCTCGGCGAGTAACGGGACGAGACCGACGCCAAACATCGGCATCGCCACCGGGTCGCCCTGCGTCGAGCCCTCCTCCGAGAACATCGTCTCGCCCCCCACGAACAAACACGACGGCTGGTCGTAGCAATTCACTACGATGGTGTGAAGCGCGGGGCAGACCAGCCGGATGTTTTGCAGCGCCGCCTCGCGGTTCAGCGCGTTGAACGCATTTGTGGCGTCGATCTGGAGGACGGCGTCGCCATTGTCCGTGGCGAACACGTCGTTCAGCGAGTGGATGGCGGACTCGATGCCGGCCTTCTGGCCGCCCACCTCCTGTAGATCCCCGCGGATACAGGTCATCGCCGCCTTGACGACCACCAGGCGGATAACCTCGCCTATCCCGATGGGACGGACTCCGGGGTTCTTATCAAGCGCTAGCAGTCGGGCGGACAGAAACGGTGTAAGAATTCCTGGAGGAAGAACAGTCTGCGATATGAGTTTCCCCAAATCGGCGATTCGGTCACAGAGCTCCGTTGATTGATTCCGGAACCTCGTCAGGAGATGTTTCCATCCCTGGACGTCCAACCCCGAAGGTCCCGAAGCGTTTCCACGCATCCTTAGAAGACTGGACAAGATGAGCTGTCCATTCAGGCGCTCAAATATCACGCTGTGGTACTCTGGGGCTCCAACGAACTCTGTGAGGAGAATGGATTCATCGGCGGGTTTCGCGGCCGGGTGTTTCTCCCGCAGAACATCGCGGACAATCTTCGTCGTTCCGTCTTTGTCCACGAAAGTATCGTCCAACTTCAGCGGTTTCCCCTGGTTCAGGTCGCTGAGACTCCTTGTCGCCGCAGACACGTTTCCCACCAGCATGTGACGCACAAACGCTTTCTGCATGGCAACGTTCTGAGAATCGGCTCGGAAACGTTGCTTGGGGAGGTGCGCCTGAATTGCTCTGGCTTCCACGAGGAGTTCACCGAATTCGCCGCGTTTCCAACTTTCCAGCCGGCATTCTAGAACCCGCCGGTGTGTCGCCGTTGTTGATGCGCGGCTTGGTTTCTGGAGCAACAAAGCCGGGGCTGCCATCAACGCCTTCAGCGCAAACGACTGCAGAGGGTTCCCCGTCGTCACTAGTGACAGAAGATTGGACATTCCTGCCACAAAATCGCGCCCGACCATACCCTGTGGAACCAAAAATAGATTGGGTCGCCAGTGAACAATGACGTCGTAGACGCCATTGATCGAGGTCTCCAACTGAAGTAAAGGTAGCCTTACATTGCCCCATGAAACTATTCTGTTGGAGTTGGCGTTCGTTGGCGGGATTGGGGCAGCTATTGGCGTTGTGGCACTCAGCGGCTGCGTAGTTCCGCGTGGTCGCGTTGCTGTGGCTACCAGTGGCGCACCAGACACCATAGGGGCGAGGGGGGCAACACCGGACACCATTGGGGCGAGGGGGGAGACCCCGGACACCATAGGGGCAAGGGGGGAGCCACCAGACACCATGGGGGCCCGGGGGGCAGCACCAGACACCGTTTGGGCGAGGGGGGCAACACCAGACACATTTGGGGCGAGGGTGGCAACACCGGACACCGTAGGGGCGAGGGGAGCAACACCGGACACCATAGGGGCGACACCGGACACCGTAGGGGCGACCCCGGACACCATAGGGGTGAGATCGAGGGGGGCAACCCCGGACACCGTTGTGGTGAGTGGGGCAACACCGGACACCGTAGGGGTGAGGGCGGCGACACCAGCCACCGTAGGGGCGACCCCGGACACCGTATGCGTGAGATCTAGGGAGGCAACACCGGACACCGTTGTGGAGAGTGGGGCAACACCGGACACCATATGGGTGAGGGGGGCAACACCGGACACTGTTGGGGTAAGGGGGGCAGCACTGGACACCGTAGGGGCTACACCGGAGGCGCAGTCCAGGGAGGCGGCATCAATGGTTGGCGAAACGGGGTTCCCCTGACCCATGAGCACATCTGGACCCGACAGTCCGACTTCTGGAGTCGTTGAGGCTGATAGACTGACCTCGGACACAGAACTACGTGACACCAATGTGTCGCTGAGCGAATGGAAAGAACCATCGCTGTCCGACAATTCCACCACCAAAGTCTCGTCGAAGGACTCGTCCCTCCCCCCCGACTCTGTAGCTGTTGGCTGGGAGAACGAAATGGGTGAAACCAAGTCTCGTAGTCCATCGCTGGTCGGGGTGGGTTGGGATTGGCTGATCGGTGAATCGGTCCCGCCGTTTCGGCACCGTCTCCGCTTACCGGGAACGCAGTTCAGGCAGTCTATCTTGGCCTTTACACAGGCGCAGCCCCGCACGCAAGTGCTGTTGATGCCGCACCTGCAACACGGCATTCCTCTTCGAGGGATAGTGGCGGCCCACAATCCGGTTTCTACTCCTTTGTTTGGCGCCAAGCAGTCTGGCTGTCGGCAGTATCAAAGGCTGTACTCTAATCACTATATAATATCCAGTATATACTAACTGATTTAAGACTGAATAGCAACTACATATATGTCTTTGATCACTTGCAATGAAATGAAGTCGCCTAGCCTATATTGACTGAATTAGTGAAGGTATAAAATTTCACAATACTAAATACAGAAACGCTCAGACTCAATTATTAAAAATTCGAAATAGAAACAATCTGCCAATCTGAGCCTTAAAAGCAGCCTAAATAATAACTACTAGTATCTTGACATGGCATACCTACTGCTGCGCTGCTCTGCTACAACTGTAGGCCTACTACGCAATATGAATCCCCACTATGACATGACAGTCTTAAGAGTATAGGTACTGGAAGTAAATTAAAAGAAATTAAATCCTGAAATCGGTAACAGAGTAAAAAAAGATAAAATGATTGACTGAGCTCAATCCTCCAAAACGTTTTCTTATAATCAAAGTATATCAGTATGTATATGTCTGTATGTAGTTGCCTAAATAGGCATCACAAACCAATTTTTTGAGGTTCCCTATTTAGGCAACATGAGTGACATCACCTCACAAAAAGACACCATTGCGTCCAGACAAACAGGTAAATAAAATTGGTTCCAGTATCAATTACAGGGCTATACCTTGTTGTATTTATTAAAGTAACAATAATATTCAGCGCCAAATTAATTCTTTATTTTAAAAAATATAATCTATAACACTGACCGTCACATGTTGCCTAATTAGGCAGTAAAGATACATCACTATTACCTATAAAGGCAACACTACATTGTAAATGTTGCCTAAATAGGAAATGTCTATTGATGCCTATATAGGCAACTGTCCGTAACTGCCTATAGCATAGGGAATGTAAATTTACTAGGGTTTAACTTACTTATATCTTAATTAGTATACTACTGGTATGTAGTACTGTAGTATAGTCTATGCCTATACCAGGCTGAAAATGGAATGCAAAAACTGCAACACATTGTGCACGGATTTGAAATAGTCAATAGTGCTGTGAGTGGAATTGAAATAAACATAGGCCTATGCAGAATTGTGTAAAAAACACTGAAAGTGCTCAGTAATCTTTGCAAAAGATCAAAAGTCATGAAGTGCATGCAAAGTGAGAAAAATATTTTGCCATAAAAATTTTGATAGCTTTGCTCCTTCTTTTTCAATATTAAAATGTATTTTTTTCATTTCACCATACCGGTAATACTGGTGCTGGATATGTATACATTTATTTCAACTAGGCCTATTATTGGAAAATAATTTAATAAAATAATTGAATTATATTAATACAATTATCACTATTGGACAGGGTCACAACGAACGTGGGTTTAACTTATTAATACTTATTCAATATTGGTTTAGGATGAAATGGCACAAACATGACAGAAAAATAATTGTAATGCAGGCAGCAGTTTCTTGGTCGGAGTGGAGTTTAGAATTCGTCCACCAGTCCTTCTCCCCATATAGGCCTGCGCAGTCCCCGAAACCAAAACCCCTCAATGACCGTCTAGCTAGGCTAGACTAGGCCTATTATTGTTGTCTATGTTGGTATAGGCCTAGGCAGATAGGCCTACCTAATACCTACCTAGTATTAACCCTTCCATGCATGCTGTGCCATATATGGAACACCTATTATTTTTAATTCTACAGAATGGAAACCTGCTCATAATATCCTAATCTTTGGTGGACATGTCTTGAATTCTATATTCTTGCAGTTGAAACACAATCTGTACACAAGATGGCGTGTGAATTACTTTTATAATGCTTTAGAACGGGCCAGGTCTAAAATTGATAATTTCAAAAATTGACAGTTTTCAATGAGTTGTAATTTTCGATGTATATGCCAGTGGTGGTTAAAAAAACTATTTTCTAGTAAACAAATTATCGCTTTATAACCCAAAAATGCAAAATTATTGTAAAAGTTTAGAATTTGTCCATTACAGTGAAAAATACATGTGTTCCATATATGGCACAGTGTGCAATAGAGACTTAAAGAAATGTTTACGTGTTCACTGCATAGCGTGCCACAAATGGAACACCAACATCGTTTACTCTACCTGTCTGCCTGAATCCAGCTACTTATAGTCAGACTATTGTATATTTCAATCAGTCTTTCATTTATCCATTTTCTTTTCTGTTTTAAATCTTTTATGAATCTACTGCACTAGACAACAGTTTGTCAATATCTTCTAAAATTACATTAATAATATAGTGTTATTTTAATTTTATTAGTTTGAACAATTTATTGTATAACTTCACATTTTGTGTGGAATTTATGTGAACTGGTAATTATTCGATTGTATGTACATACATGTTATAGATTTAGTTGAATGTCTTCAATAATTATACATGTTGTTTAGAGATTTGGCTTACTTTAACTGTAATATGGAATTGATGTGTAATTTGTATGTGTGACATGATATGTAAAAGCAAAATGTAAAATGGATGATTCTTTTTTAGAAGATGACCTTGAAGACATTGAACAATTAAACATTGTCATATCAGCAGATTCGGATTATAGTTGCAGTTCATTAGATATATCAGATTCCGGATCGGAATCAGAGATTGAAACTCCAATTTCAATTCCAGTGAGAAGATTTTATGGAAATCAACATCATGAAAATCCCATGATCAGAAGCACCTCAACATCAGAAATAGTTCAACAAAGCCAAGAACAAAATGTTATCAACGATCAAGTGGACGTTCAGATAGCAACGACAGATAACGATCAAGGGCAATTCAAACCAAACTTGGGCATCATAGCAACGCAGGTAAAATGGGAAGAAGGCCACATTGTCTGGCATGACAATCCATTTTCCCCAGAAGTGCTCCCAGAATCGGTAACCTGTTTAGAATCACCATACCAATTTTTTTCGTATTTCTTTAATAAAGAAATTGTTGAAAAGATGTGCTGGGAATCTAATATATACACCAGGCAGGTTGATGTTAATCAACAATTTTCTTTGACTCCTAATCTTGTCACAAAATATTTAGGAATACTCATCTTAATGTCAATAATGCCGCTGAACAATGTCAGACATTACTGGAGTTATTATATGGGCAATGCTACAATAATTAACACAATGCCAGTTAATATATTCGAGAAAATTCGCCGCTTCTTACATTTTAATGATGTGACTAATATGATTCCCAGGGGTGAACCTAATCATGATCGCTTATTTTGGCTGCGACCTATTATTGACCATCTAAACAAGATGTTTGGAACAATTCCATGTGAGGAGTATTTGTCCGTGGACGAACAAATTTGTGCAACCAAGTTTAAACATTTCATGAGACAGTATAACCCGAAGAAGCCTCATAAGTGGGGATTTAAGTTTCTATGTCTATGTGGTATCAGTGGCTTTACATATGTATTTGAGATCTATTCAGGTGAACAACCAAAGAGATATACATGCGAACCTGATCTTGGGGCTAGTGCGAATATAGTCATGCGTCTTAGTAGATGTATACCAAGAAATAAAAACCATAAATTGTATTTCGATAACTATTTTAGTACACTGGGCCTTTTTGTATATTTGGCTATCTGTGGAATATACTCGCTTGGGACAATTCAGAGAAATCGATTTCCTGGACTTCCAATCAAGTCAGTGGCAGATATCGGAAAGGAAGATAGAGGTTATTCAGACGAAGTGGTAACCAACATTGCGCCAGTTCAGGATGAGAGAGACAGTGGATGTGATAGCGATTTTTTTGGAGTGAGAGGTGGTAGAGGAATTGTTGGAGCGGCAAGTGCAGGTGTCAGAGGAAATGCCAGAGTTAGAGGGGGTAGAAGAGGAATTGTTGGAATTGGAGTTGTAGGTGGTAGAGGAAACATTCGAGTGAGAGGGGGTGGAAGAGGAATTGCTCGAATTGGAGGTGTAGGTGGTAGAGGAAACGTCAGAGTGAGAGGGGGTGGAAGAGGAATTATTGGAGCCGGAAGTGCAGGTAGTAGAGGAAACGTCAGAATGAGAGGGGGTGGAAGAGGAATTGTTGGTGCAGATGGTTCAGGTAAAGAGGGGGATGATATAACTGTTAGTGAGATGCAGGATAAATTAAAGAAAGGTGTAGATATTAGTGTAGTGGCATGGAATGATAATAAAGCAGTACATGTGGCATCGAGTTATGTTGGGGAAATGCCTATTGGAACATGTAGAAGATATTTCAGAAGTGCTGGGGAATATAGAGAAGTATCACAGCCTGCTGCAATCCGTGAGTACAATCGGTTTATGGGAGGAGTAGACCTGCATAATAGTTTCCTAGGTCGAAACCGAATAAGGATGAAGACAAAGAAATGGTATTTTCGCATGTTTTACCATCTAATAGATGTAACTATTGTCAATAGTTGGATCTTGTTCAGGAAGGTTCATGGTCCAAGTTCTAACATGACCATCACAGAGTTTCGGGAGAGTCTAGGAGTGACGATGTGCCGAATTGGATCTCGAATTTCAAGTGCAAGAGGTGGTCGCCCAAGTACATTGTCCACAGAACCAAGGAAAAGGGAACCCCCACTTCCAAGAGATGATATAAGGCTTGACTGCACTGGCCATTGGCCTTCTTATGAACCAAAGCGACTGAGGTGTAAACTTTCAAACTGTCATAAAAGGACATTCGTTAGTTGCGAAAAATGCCAAACTGCCTTATGTTTTAATAAAGATCAAAATTGTTTCAGGAAATTTCACACAAACTGATTTGTGTGTAATTATCTATGTAATTATAAAAAAAGGAAATTATAATAAAATTAAAAGCACATTTTTCTTCTACTTCGTGGGAGTCGTGTTATGTGTTGTGCCATATATGGCCCATCATGCACTAAAGGGTTTATACTTTTTGTTACCTCTAATGCATATCGTGCCATATGTGGCACGCAGACAAAACGCACCATAGCTCAAAAACTGACCATTTTTTTTAATTTTTGATATTTTTTTCTGAATTTGCAGGTAAAAATATACCAGAAAATAGTTTTTTCTGAAAAAATTTGAAAAAAAAATTAATTCATGCATGGAAGGGTTTTAAGAGTTGATTGGTGAGTTAATTATATAGGGTACCAGCTGACTGACCAGTGCCGGTGTAACAGCGGATTCAGTCCCCCGAAGAATCGGTCCCCCCGGACCAGATCTGCTAGCGGATTTAGTCCCCCCGGACCCAATCCGCTAGCAGATTTGGTCTCCCTAGGACCAAATCTGCTAGCGGATTGGGTCCTCGTTCGCGGATTTGGTCCCCCCAATGTTATTGCAATAAATTCAAAATACACTGCCAGACTGCTCCGTTCCCTTCCTTATTGTCAATGGATACAATACTGGCAGACCGGTTATTCAGTATGTATCGTTTATTGTTCTGGTTAGAAAACATTGTGTGTAACCTGCTCCTCTCCAATTTCGTAGTACGATAAATTTATTGTAATGAGGTTATATTGTTTTAACCTTTTTATTATTAGAAAATTTATCCTCCCCACCTGCAAACTATAATAATATGAATGAACATGAATGAATATGAATAACTGTTACTCAGTTGGGTTTAGGTGTAACAGCTGAACTGAATATACCTGAATATACCGAAATGACACCAACTGACCAATGACAAATCCAACCAAATACACCTGACAACTCGAACTACAGTATGATTATTTACTGTAATAGGGACAGTACAATATCTTCCTCCTCCTCATGTAATCATCCCTCATCCATAATGAATCTATAATGTTGAAATTAGCCGCTTTCCTGAGTATAGTTGCAACTTTGTTGAATTGACTGGATATGTGTCATCTCCCGAAATATAATTATAGACGGCTTGATAAAGCTGCGTCTCATCGAAGTTGGCCATAATAGCCTACTGTACTGATGCGACTATATCAGTATATACAGATGTGGGAATTTAGTTTAACGCAGTAGTGGTAGCTACTGCAGTTTTAATCAGTCTATAATTTAATGCATAAGCTACGCTGCTATGTCAGTACCAGTACTGCTGCACTCAGCACTGTCTGACTGTACTGTAAAATTATAATTTAAGGGGGGACTCAATCTGCGGAGGGGGGACAGAATCCGCTAGCGGATTCGGTCCCCCCGGACTCAATCCGCTAGCGGATTCGGTCCCCCCGGACCATATCCGCGGGGGGACAGAATCCGCTGTTACACCGGATTAACAGCAGGGCTAAATGGACTGCAGTCCAGGGCCTCCCGATATCTAGGGGCCTCGAAAAATTACAACCTTTTTATTTAAAAAATGGTGTTAAAAAAATTAATATATTGTTTATCTTTTTTATGTGAATGCAAACGCTTACGCTTAAGCTCCGAGGCTGTCAAGAAATCCACTATTTATGGCATCCCTTCCTACGAGTTACACCCCCACACCCACACCCCCCCCCCCCCCCCCCCCACACCTATTTATTTATCTCTGCAGCAGCCTACACAGTGCCGTCTTAACATAGAGGCAAGCACTGGATCAGGGCCCACCAGGCTTGGACTGTATACATTGAATGATGAGGCAAAGCCTACTACTGGACACCACTACCTGTCTCTGTCTCACGCTCACAGGGCCGGATCTACCTTAAGCCTTAGGCCAACAAACACTGCAGAGAATGAATGCCTCTAGATAGGATGTGATGTGTGGTAGGAGGATAGGCTCACTGCCTTAGTGTGTAGTGCCTTTATTAACCTCTTTGTTGGTTACATTGATACATTGATCCCATTACAGCCAGCCTCAAGCAAACCAATAATGGAAAGGGGCCTACTCTGACATTCCCCTAGCCACTGGATTGGCTTGCTCACACACGACTATGCAGGCAGTCATACATACTGTACAGTGAACACCACCCTGGCACTTTAAAGGGGGCGCCATATTGAAATCATTATTCATAATAGGCTCAATTTCAATCAAAACGTCACTTTCAATATTATTTTGTATTATAATAATAATATTATATTATTTTACTATCTATCTGACGCCCCCCCCCCCCCCCCCCCCCGGACTTTACTGTACCTATAAAACTGTGTACTAGTGTTTTTTAGTTATTGAATTATTATTTTTGCTCCAAAATATTAAGTGCAATTTGTATTACAGTCCGGGGGGGGGGGGGGCAGTCAGATTGTTAGTTTGTTTGTGGGTGTGGCCGTGGGGCGGGGGGGGGCTAGGGACTGTGATACTATAAACAAACACAATATAACAGACACAAAAGAAATAGGCCTAATTAAAATCTATCTAAAATAAAATCTAAAAAATCTTTGTTTATTATATATATTGTATTGCTATTAACTTAACAACTTTCCTGCTTACTTCAAAGACTGAAAGATGTCACCTGTGTTTATGAGTGGAAGTTCAAAGCGAAAGAATAAAGCAAAGAAAACAGCTGAAGATGACCTTTTGCTATCAAAGACGCCGAAATTGTCTCAATATTTCAGTATATCCCAGTCAGCAATTATTGATCAGGATCTCCCAATGCCAACTTCAACTTCGAGTGTTGATCGTGAGGCTGAGGATCTACATATGTCATCAGCCAGTGATCCACATGATGGTGATGTTGAACTTGAACCTGGGCATTCTGGTGAGTTGAATTTTGATCAAAGTCATTCAGTACCTGCACCTGCAATATCAAGATCAACTAAACCAAGTACAGATCCTGCATTGTGGAGTATCAACACCGATCTTGTTAACTATTGGTCCAAGATAGGACCATCTTCCTGCCAGAATCGTGATGCGGATTTGATGTCCTCCGAGAGACAAACCAAGTCTCAGAAACATTATTTATCACGAAATTTATTTTCTCGAATCAATCAATGTAATGGAGAAAAGGTGAAACGTGAATGGCTGCTTTATTCACCATCGCTTGGAAGTGTATATTGCTTTGTATGCCGGCTATATTCAACATCTACATCACAGCTTGCACAGTCTGGATATAGTGACTGGCAACACAGTTCTCACCATATTGCAGAGCATGAAATATCTGCTGACCATAGAAAGGCAATGTTTAGCTTTTGCAGCAGACAGACAGCTCCGGGATGGATTGACAGTGAACTGGAAACTCAGTTTGAAAACGAAAAAAACTATTGGCGGGATGTTCTTAGGCGCATTGTTGCTGTAGTTAAATTTTTATCAGAATGGGGACTTCCTTTCCGAGGTGACAATGAAACATTTGGATCTGTTTCTAATGGGAACTATCTTGGGGCTTTAGAACTAATAGCCAAATTTGATCCATTCTTATCAACCCATATTGCAAAATATGGTAACACTGGAAGAGGGAATGTTTCGTATTTGTCTGAATGTTTCGTATTTGTCTTCCACTAAATGTGAAGAGTTCATTTCTTTAATGGGTGAAACAGCCTTAAAGATTATAGTACAAGAGGTTCACGATGCCAAATATTATTCAGTCAGCATTGACTCAACGCCGGACTTGGAACATATTGATCAATGGACGCTGGTGTTGTGATATATTAACCCCAAAATCCACAAACCCGTTGAACGCTTTTTGCATTTTTTGCAAATTGAAGGCCATTCCGGAGAAGTTATTGCAGAATCTTTGCTAAAATATTTAAGTGAGCTAAAAATAGATTTTAAATACTGTCGTGGGCAATGTTACGATAATGCCTCTAACATGAGTGGTAAGTATAAAGGCGTTCAAGCGCGGCTGCTGCAGCAGAATTCACTCGTTGATTATATTCCCTGTGCCGCTCATTCACTAAATTTAGTTGGCCAATGTGCTGTGGATTGCTGTCCTGCTGCAGTATCTTTTCGGGCTACTGCAGCATATTTATACATTTTTTTCAGCTTCTACATATCGGTGGGGTGTTCTTACCAACTGCTTAACAAAAGATCCTGCATCCAATCCCCACCCAGTAACAGTCAAGCGTCTATCAGACACGAGATGGTCAGCTCATGCTGATGCAACCCAAGCGTTCATGAAACAATTTAAAGAGATTGCTGAGGCACTGGAAAGTATTTCAGCTGATGAGGATCAGAAGGCTGATGTGAGGCACGAATCGAGATGTTTGGCTACAAATATGGAAAGTTTAGAAACTGCCATTGTGGCCGAGCTGTGGAGTATAGTTCTTCAACGGTTCAATGCAACAAGTAAATCATTACAGAAAAATGATATTGATTTAAACTCGGCCATCACGCTTCTGAAGTCTTTAGTCGACTTTCTAAACAATTTAAGGCATGGCTTTGATGAAATTGAGGCAAAGGCACTCAAGAAAGTTGATGTCGACTATGTTGTTAATATCAGAAGAACTCGACGACGAAATACGCGGTAAGTGATACTATTAATTAATAAATTAAATAAATAAATTAATTAAATAAATTAAATAAAATTAATTAAACAGTTAATTAATTTATTATAATAGAGTTTCATCCGTGGAACAAAATTACCTACTTCACACTGAATATTTTGATTTAGTTTTGATGATAACCCGATTCCCGATGAAGACCCATTGTCAGGCCGAGATAAATTTCGAAGAGAAACTTTCTTAATTATCATTGACCAGTTGATAGCTGCATTGAATACCCGCATAGAGGCGTACAGGACAGTTTATGATAAATTCGGTTTTCTAACAGAATTTGAATCACTAAGTTCAGAATCCCTGCATCAAAAAGCAACACACCTTACAGAGATTTACAGCTGTGATATCGAGCCAGACTTTCCCGGTGAGTTTGCGCAGTTCTGTTGCTTCGTTAGAGGATGCAAGCTCGCTAAGATTACTGCAATGTCTCTGTATTCAATAATATTCGACTCCGATTTATTATCAACGTTTCCGAATGTAGAAGTTGCTTTACGCATCTATCTCTGCCAGTTTTCCACAAACTGTAGTGGTGAGCGCAGCTTCAATTTCCTCAAACGGATTAAGAATGTGTTGCGTTCATCGATGGGTCATGGACGATTATCAAATCTAGCCCTGATGGCTATAGAAAGTGACATTGTTCGTGATATGGATTGCAGCTCAATTATTGATGATTTTGCCTTATTAAAATGCTGAAGAAATGTGATGTAACTGTGAGTGAACATATTAAATAGGCCTATTATTCTTATATTATTTACAGGATCAGGAAATTAAACGTATATATTACAAAATTACAAAACCAAGTTTGCGGGCCGAGCCACGTTTAATGAAGTAATGCGGGTCATTTACTGTAGCCTCGGAAAAATGATGAAGTTAAAAGTTACAGAGAATCATCGACTCATTTGCAGCTGCAGGGTGAAATAAAATTTAATATTTTGTATTTATATCTTGTCTGTCTGTTTGTTTGTTCGAACCAAACTTTTGATATTTTTTTACGGGGGGGGGGGGGGGGGGGGGGGGGGGCTGGGGGCCTCCACATTTTTATTAGTCCAGGGCCTCTGCTTTGGTTAATCCGGCCCTGTACTGTACCGGTATACTGACCGGTACTGTACCGGTACTTACATTAATAAATACTTTTATAATAATATTATAAAAAAATAATGTACTAATCATTACAGTACTGTAGTATTGTAGGCCCTAGAATAGTTTTATTTTCTGCGGCGCTGGGTGCCAGAAATCCTGCGCCGCTGTGTGCCAGAAATCCTGCGCTGGCTCTGAGCAAAACCACACTGGGTGTAAAAAAAATCCTGTGCCGGCTCTGCAAAACAACGCCAGGTGCTAAAAATCCTGCGTCGGCTCTGTGCAAACCCACGCCCATGCAAGGGCCAAAAATCATGCACTGGCTCTGTGCAATGCAAAATGCTGCGCCGGGCTGACTGACTGATGTATAAAACATAAAATCTGCCTGTTACATACTGTACAGTACCTGTCACCCTGTAGTTTATTATTTTATCTATAACACTGCAGCTGCATATAGTATACTGTGTGTAATGAATGAACTATGTATGTAATGAAACGTGACCCATGAACCATGACCCCCCCCCCCCCCCACCCCCTGTCTTGAGTTGATGGTACCTACAACAGACATGTATTCTGTAGGTATTTCCCGTCTGTTTCCACGTACCGTACCTACTATCGAAGTCCGTTTCTCTATGAGTTTGAGTGTTTGATAATTATCGGTAGTGACATTATAACCAAATCCAAAGTATGGCTTCATCAGTGTCATCACAACATGAGTTCCTAGCTGTTCAGTTCTCGTTTCATCTCGGCCAAGATACGGACGAATGTTCAGACAGTACTTTGAGTCTAATTCCGCCAATATCCAGAATTTTATCCCAAACTTATCAGGCTTATTTGGCATGTATTGAGTGAACCTGCAGCGCGCTTTAGTCGGAAACAGCTGCTCATCAATAGTGAGGGATTCATCTGGAAGATAAGCCTTTTGACTGTTTTCCACAAATCGATCCAAAATTTCGGAAGCAAGAGCAAATTTATCATCCTCTAAACATATACGTCTTGTAGATTTTCGATCAAACCGAAGAAATTTTTTTATTTCTCTAAAACGATTACGCGACATGGTATCTTTGAATATCTGAGAGCCCAGTTCATTTGACCAAAGTAAATCCAACGGAAAATTTCGCTGATTTGATAAGCCTCTCATGTATAATAATCCAATAAAAGCATCAAGTTCATCTTCGGATACATTCCAGTCAACATTGAAAGTTTTTGCATATTCCTCGGTGCATTGAACTATATTGTGTAGTAATCCTTCATCGATCAAGAGTCGCCAGGCATCAATAGGCGTTTCTACAATTCTGCAGTAGGCAGTCACTCTTGATGCTCTTCTTAGCACATTTTGTTTTTGGAACTTTCCCGTCGATCCTGCTCTTAGTATTGTCCATTCTGTACCGTCACAACTTCTAATTTTTTGATCTTCATTTGGGACAGCTTCATCTGATGAATCATTTTCTGATGAGTCGTTATCACTTGAATCGGACTCCAACTGCATCTCAGCATCAGCATCATCATTAACTTCACCATCACTTGCATCACTACCACTGTCCATATCATCGAAATCTATTAGTTCTTGTAGCCTTCTCAAAGCTTGAGAAGAATTCATACGTCGTCTTAGAAATGCCATGTTGACATGCAAGATTTCACAGATAATGAACTGATAATGTAAACAATGAAATTAAGAAAATGATAGCTACTGTATATTGCATTTAAAAAATAACTGTAGGCCTACAGTACCTACATATATTACAGTAGTAGAATTTATTTCAGTCCTAAATTCAGACATGAAAACCCTAAAACAGTGGGATATAGAATACTGCAACATCTTATATTGCTTCCTGTAATTAGTTATTTCCTAGGTATAATGAATATCAGAACCAATTTGAATTTCCCTCATCGTTTTATACATTTCTAAATTGATAATCCAATCAAATTTGTCCAAAAATAGAGGGAAACTTTAAACGCGATTATCTCAGAATCAGGTTTTGCGACATAAGGTCCCTTTTCTCGTGGCCAGCCACATCTTCATCATTGTGATGAGTCATCACATCAGTTAATATATACATATATCATAATGATTGCATAATACATGTGAACTATATTAAAGACATTTCAAGATGTAATTTTGGTTTTAAATACCAAAAAATAGCCTCAAAACTAAAATGAGTCAATTGACTCACTTTGGCTGTTCTAGGTATATCAAAATGCCGGCTGTTCAGGTGTTAAATACTGTATGATATCGTATTCGAATTCGACAAACTTATTTTTTAAAAGAAGTTACACCCCTTTAGGGGTAAGTATATTAAGTCCAGTATTAAAAAAGAAAAAGCACAATTAATTCTATATTTAAGCACAATAAATAGTTAGTAAAAAACAAATGTTAATAAAAAAAAGAAATGGTTAGCGGCAGATGTTTTGCACCAGTTATCCTTTCTAGTTGGTTTCTGTAGCGAGGGCTTCGGGTCGAGGACAGTCCGGGCAAGACAGGACGTGGTATCTGTCGCTGCAGCAGCCATTGCAGAACAAACAGACACATTTGTCCTCCGGGTCGTGGTATCGGCGGTTTACGCAGATCCTGTGGTGCCAGCCGTGGATCGTGGTCCTGGTAATGATGTGTCTTTTGCGTTGCCCCGGGAGTCTCCACCAGTTAGTGGTGAACCCTGGGCCACGCTGGTACCCCCTGGCTGCGAAGTTGGCGGTGCGCTCCTCCCTGTGTGCTCTATATTGTTCTAGAACGTCTGGATTAAGGATATCAGGGTTCTTGTCTAGAGTCGTCTCTATAAACATCTTTGAGTTGGCAAGCTTTATTGCAGCTGTCGAAGACGATGATTTATGTAGACATAACATTTTCTTTACAAAGCGCGATTTGATCCGATCAATATCTTTTAGATTTTGCAGCTTAAGGTGGTGGCTATAACTTTTGAAGCCATAAAGTGCCATTGGGGCAATCTTTATTTCGAAAATCTTTAGAGCTGTTTCAATGGAAAGGAGATGAAGGTTGTTTATTGATCCAATTAATTTATAAGCCTTTTGTTGTTTTGACTGATGTTCTGATGACTGTGATGACTGATTCGACAAACTTATGTTCCATAGTAAGTAATAATAATGAAAGTATGGGGAAGGATTTGGATATTTGAATATATTAAACTGTATATGGTTTTAATAATTATTAGATAGTATTAGATAATTAGATAGTTGAGAATGGGGACGACGATAAGAGACAGTAACGAATGGTGAGGGTGGTGGGGTGATCAACATCGGGGAAACTGGTGGAGTAAAATCGGGTGACATAGGGGTGGGGGAGGATTGCGGGGAGATAAATCGACGTCTTGGGGATGGTTGTGGAGAGGAGATGAAACAGGGGTCAGGTTGGGGAGGGGAGACAAAACTTTGACGGGTGGCAGGTTGGGGAGGGTAGACAAAACTTTGACGGGTGGCAGGTTGGGGAGGGTAGACAAAACGTTGACGAGGAGCTGGTTGGGGAGAGGGGACAAAACTTTGACGGGGGGCAGGTTGGGGAGGGTAGACAAAACGTTGACGAGGAGCTGGTTGGGGAGAGGGGATAAAACTTTGACTGGGGGCAGGTTGGGGAGGAGAGACAACAAAACATTGACGAGGAGCCGGTTGGGGTGGGGATATAAAACGGCGACTTGGGGCTGGAATAGGGACAATGAACGGTAGTCGTGCTGGTGGTTGTGGAGTGATGTTGCGGTTGGGTCTAGCGGTAGGAGTGAAGCATTGGCAGGGGGCAATGAGACGGTGATGGAGGGCAGATTGGGATATTATTCAGAAAAACCAACCACCCCCCATGTTTGAACTAGTTTAATTTATAATAATATAATAATTAATTTATAATTGGACACAAAACAGGACTTGCAAAAGGGCGTGGTAAAGGGTTAATAAATATTGCATACAACAATAAATGGTAAACAGGTACTGTAAATATAGTAAAATATAAACAAAACATGCATTCACAGTTTAACAGTAGGTATATATAGTACAGAGTTACTAGTTATAATTTTTGTTGTAACGTTTCGTTATGGCTGTGTTTACATTATTTGAATTCGACCCCATAATTTTCTCATATCCTCTCCAGTGTTGACTGGTCGCATCTTAAAGATAACGAACTTACACCAGTTTACTCTTCCAATATCGAGCTGGAGTTTGTTCGTTGATTCACGGCTTTCTTTACCAATTTTGGAATTGTTTCTTAAAACACTGTCATCAAATACCAGTTCCAGGCAGCGTAGTACAAACTTCGAGTGAGTGTCGTTCTCCGGGTTAGACTTTATTCCGAATAATTGTGACAGTTGAACACCATACGTGCGTAAAACATAGTCAACAACAATTATGAACAAGAATGGTGCAAGTGTGTCTCCCTGGAGGACGCCCCATAACACTTCAAATGGTTCTGTGTCACCATCAACAGTAGACACAAATGTTGTCGAACCATCGTATACTGATCTGATTGCTGCAATAATTTCATCAGGAATCCCATATAATGAAAGTATGCTGAACATATGTGAGTGAGAGACTGAATCAAAGGCATTGAAGAAGTCAACAAAGATAACAGCCAGATGCCTGTCTTTCTTTTTTGATAACTCTTCAATTATCCTTCTAAGTGCCAAAATGGGCTCCATGGTCCCACGACCTTTACGGAACCCATTCTGATTTCCACGGAGCAGTCTCTCAATGGGATCCCTGATACGATTTAATATAATTCTATTGTATAGCTTTGCAGCAATCGAGATCAATGATATTCCCCGAAAAGAACCATAGAGTGTTAGGTTGCCCTTCTTGGGAACTGGCACCAACTTATTTGTTTTCATTTCTTGTGGGACTCTTGTTGTTCGGTACATGTCTACTATGATGGGATAGATGAGCTTTAAACACTCAGGTATTTTAAAGACCTCAGGGGGAACACCATCTAGCTACTCCACTGGCACGATTGGTCTTAATGCTCTTTGCAGCAGCCTTCACTTCTGCAAAGGAGATATCACCAATGGGAATATCTGGGAGTACAGACTCAGACACTTTTACTTCTATAAAGTTATCAGGCAATACCCTGTCATTATTGAGCAGCTTTTCAAAGTGGGCCTTCCAACCATTGAGGCGATCGGCTGGTGATTCAGCCTTAACCTTGGCGGTTGGTTGGCTTTTTCGACCAGCAAGCAAGTTAATCGATCTCCATGCCTGGGATGATTGCCTGCTGTCATCAGCATCATTGATGGAATCAACCTGTTCGTTTATTAGCTCCTGTAAATTAACGGAGTACTGCCTGTTCAGGGACCTAGATGCGGCCTTAACTGCATTCTTGGCCGCTGTAGTCTATTTGAGTCGGGACTCTTTCTGCGCCTTGTAGAGGTCATTTCGGCACTTCTGAATTTTGTTGTCAGACCAGGGGGCCCTTTTCCTGTTTCGAGGGTATACAGGAACTGTTTCTGCAGCTGCTAACTTAACTGCTTCTGTAAAGGCAGTATAGCCCTCACAGTGATCTGCCGCCTCAGAGGCAAGAGCCTCATACCTGTTGCTCAGCTGTAGTGTGAAGCTGGATCTCACACTTGGCTGTTGCAACAGAGAGCAGATTTCGTTATTCTGCTAGCACGCAGACTAAGTCTTACCTTGGCCACAATAAGGCGGTGATCACTGGAGAAGGGTCGAAGTGTAAATGCATTACAGTCTTGTATAGAGACTGCCCCCCCCCCCCCCCCCCGGGTTTAATAGGGTTAAATACGTGACCACTAAAGACAAAACAAACACGGATGGATTATGTTAATAATTTTATTATACATAAGTTATATTATATTTATTATTATGATATTATATTATTCACATTCAAGTTAATATAATAAAAGACTTGCATACAAAATTGAAATTGAAATCACAAACACAATTATTATTAATTCCTAGATAAAAATGTTAATAGGTTGATAAATTCAATCAATAAACGCCAGAAAGTTGTGGGATTGCTATACTAATCTGAAAAGAGAAAGAGACCATTGTTTTCATACACCCTGATTCGGGATTTGATACATTAAAGAATAACATTGAGGCAAATGGAATGGATGTTAGTTTATTATACCAATTTATAATACTTTATAATCTTTGTACAACTTTACCAAGAGCGTAACAATGCCCCACTCAACGATGAAGATGTAACTATGCACCGAACAATTTATTATAAAATTATAAAATATTCACAATTATAATTTTAAATAATTTTTTCTTTCTTCGACAATAATAAAAAAACTTGTTACTATTAATACAATATTTACAGGCAATAAATCGTTGGACTTCGATCAGGGCACCCACTGTCAGTCGGCAGCTTTCTCAAGCAGATGTGGCCCTGGGACTGTCCCCAATGACCAGAGTGGAACCAATAATCAAGAAAAGACAGTTAACCATCGCGAATCAGTGCAAACTTTGCAAAGCAATGTGGAACAGTGCTGATGACAAGAAAACGGCGGGCTTTTGGTTGGGGTGTGACAAACGTTGGGGGCAAAAGTCGTACATATTGGATACACAATGTGTGCTTGGGATTGGAAGATTTCACGGAATCCGAATGGAATGGTTTACATAAAACTTATAAATGCAATACCAAAAAAAACTAAGAAAAATTAAATATCCATTCGGATTACGATATAATAATATTTAACCATTCCCAAACTGTATTGTTTAAATACTAAAAAGAATAAGTTTTTTTTAATAGCATCTTTTATTATTTTGCTCCAGCATAACTTTTTTACCCGTCAGTCACTTTTTTTAAATACTTTTAATATTATCTTTAGTTATATTTTATGAATACTTAAAACGGTAAAATGGTAAAGTATGTACAATTATTGAATTAAATGATACATTTACAAATTGGCCTACTCAATTACAACAATATATATAAAAAAATAGTCAGGACAGGATTGTTTTGCTTGATTTGTTTTGAATTGTTTTTGCTTTATGAAATAATTATTTTATCCATTTGTGAAAAATGGTATATATATCGCTACAGTGATACATTGGGGTATTTTATTCTACAGTAACTTATTCTTGTGTATTTGCCTGCTAAAACCAACAGTAATTTATCTATGTTCTATTAGTGAACGGGGTATATATCAATAGTAATTTATCTTCTACTATTCGGTGTTTGTTCTCTAATCGAAGGAATACAGTAGTTCATTAGGCTGCCAGGGCAGGCAGTGAATTGGGGCATTTCAAAATTTTAGTTAGGTTCCTGAGAATTCCGTTTTGGTCCGTTTTTTAAAAATATAGACAGACAATCATGTCTGTCTGCCTGTCAGTCTGTCTGTTTGTTGGTCTGTCTGTCCATTTTAGTCAAGTACATTTATCTACTAAATTGCTGTATAAGAACACACAATTGTTTTAAACAGACATTTTATGACTTCTGTGGTCTCTGTAATTTATTGTATGTCTGGTCTGTCTCTTTGTCAGTAAGTCTGTTTGTTGGTCTGTCTGTTCAGTAAGCACCTCCCATTGGCATATACACGCTGATCAACTCTTTAATGACTATAAAAAGCGATTTGGAATAGCTGCGGATCATGGAAACTCGCCTATTGAAGTAATAGATTTAGATGATAGTAAGATGAACAGTTGTCAACTCTTTACAGTGTCCGATATCAGACAGTCTGTTGATCAACTAAATAAACAGAAAACAGTAGATAGTCAAAATCTCAGTGCAGAACACCTACAATACGGGTAATACAATACACCTACAACGAGGAACAAACTCTCGGAGTAAGATCGTCCAATGCGAGAGTTGTGACACATTTGTACATTTAAAATGTTACCCGTAGGAAAAGCAGTAATTTATTCTCCACCAGAAACAATCTTGAGCCAAGTTTTCTCCGCAATAGCTGTATTTTTACCAAACTTCCCTTTCATGATACTATTTTAGAATCAGAAACCGACGATTCATTCCTCACATCGCCTCTGCAAACTCCAAGTGATGCTGAGAGTGAAACTTTTAAATTTTCTAAGAAAAAAGGTCTGCATTTTTTGCATTTAAATGCGATCTCTGCTTCCCAAACTTTCCGAAATTCGTATTTTAATCAATAAATCCAACCCAGCAGTTTTAACAATCTCTGAAAGTTGGCTCGATGATAGCGTTTCTGATGGAGAAACTTATATTGATAATTATGTAGTTTTACATAAGGATAGGGACAGACACGGTGGTGGTGTCTGTACTTACATTCGATGTGATTTAGCTTTTAATCGTAGGGAAGATTTAGAGTCTTGTGACGAAGTTTTACTGGTGGAACTTTTACTTCCTAAAACTAAACCTATTTTAATCGGTACTTTATATCGGCCCCCTAAACAATCAGATTTTTTGCAAAATTTTGAAAATACAATTTTATGTAATCTTAGGTCAGACTGTGAAATATATTTCTTAGGTGATTTTAATATCTGTTACCATCACAAAGCATCCCCCATCTGTAAACAGTACCAAAGTATTTTAATTTGTTTGGTTTAAAACAAATTATTCGAGATTCTACCAGAATTACTATACTATTTCTATACAGAAATAAAAATAGTTTAAACACCGACTCCCGCAAGTTACTTTGCTCTTCTTTAATACAGTGTCACATGGACTATGCGTGCTCTTCTTGGTATGAAGGCTTAACCAAACAGCTTAAATGTAAATTACAAGTAGCTCAGAATAAAGTAGTACGATTTATTAAAGACTACAAACCTAGGCACCACCTAACTCCAGATGACTTTTCTGAATCTGGACTACTTAAGCTTAGATAGTCGAGTTAAGCAGCTACGCCTTAACCATGTGCATAAAGTGTATAATGGTAAATGTCCCAATTACCTAAAACAAAAATTCAACAGAGTACGTGATACACACTCTTACAGTACCAGAGCTAGTGCTTCAAACTTCTACCTCCCGAATTGTAAATCCATTGAATCTGATACTTTCTTTTTTAACGGCATTAAAAATTGGAACGCTCTGCCTAATGAAATTAAAAACCTAAATAATCAACATTCTTTTAAATCTGCAGTTAAATCTCACCTCCGTGTGCAATGTAAAAATAGGTACAATAGTCCTACAGTAAGTTATTAGTTTATTAATTATTTACTATTTATACTGTAATTACGTTTTATAATAAATTGTTCTGTACATTACATCTTTATCGTTGAGTCGGACATTGTCACGCTCTCGGTAAAGTTGTACATGTACATAGTGTAATTACGTTTTATATTGGTTTTAGGTTAGCGTAGTGTAATATTGTATTTGTAACCAAGTAACATAAAGGACCCCCTTGGAAATAAGCTGCAAAGCTTTAGGGGTAATCCTATATGTTATGTTGGACAATACCTTTATACCGGTACATTGTTTGGTGTATTTGTTATTGTTTTTACATAATGTATAAATAAATCTATCTATCTACGGGTCTTCAGAAGAATTGCACCATTTCTTGGCAATGCTCTATATAAACCAAATGATGGAGAACGGTATATTTACTGACTGCATCTGCACCAGCGTATTAATAGGCCTACCCATAGGGAAGGCCTATTACTACCATTGGTATTATTGGTAGGCCCATGCACAGTGCATGATGCACTGGTACTGGCTTGGCAGTTCCAATTCTGCCATTGTTCACACCTTTGAAGATATGCTTGTTCACTTTAAGTCTGGAGAAATAAATACATTAGAGGAAGGCAAGCTTCTCAGTTTTTGTTTATTCGTCATAATTATCTTCTTTAAGTCCTACGGATTTAACCTTCACAATAAGCATAGATGATTTATTGTTGTTACCTCGACATCGAAATAGAACCTTTTCCACACTATCTGCAAGATCAGCATTGATACTTGTTGTGAGAAAGTCATTGACAGTATGTAGATCGTCAGACACTTCATCTGGAATTGAGACCCGTAATGAAAATATTGTTTTGACGTTTCTGCTGATTTTGTACTTCTTTGGCCACATCCCCGCAGTAAATACATGGGCTGGTTTAGAATGAGATTTCCCTCCTCATGCTCTCACTGTTCTCAGTATCTAACTTTTGATCCGAAATCTCACCAGATGTGTTTTCATCAATGCAAACCTTTTGGGTGGCAGACGTGAGAGAACTGAGCTCTTTCTAGAGCAAGGAATGCAAGTCGGACAACATTTTGACTTCAGAAGATGAAGTCTCAGAGGTTGTTGTGAGGTTACCCATAGATTTGTACTGAGAGCAGACAACTTTACAGTATTTACATTTGGCCAGAATTTGTATCTCAGATGCTGAAATATTCAGGCAGGCAGCGTGTACCCAATATCCGCGTATATCGCAGCCCAAACTAGTTAAAATGTATGGGGTCAGAACTTAAAATATTCTTAGAAGAATTAGAAGGAATCAAGGGATGATTAAGGGAGTCGTGTTAAACACAAAATGCCACCTCCGCATTCACCACCTATCACCCCCTAACAATTTCGCAATCTCCATTCGAGATTAATGTTACCCAGTCAATTAGTGTCTCAAGAATTCTGTCTTTCAATGAAACACCATCTGCAACCACAACCAGTTCCTGTTAACGTACAGTCGACCTCGACTGGTTTAACGATGCAAGTGTTTGAAACTATCAATTAACATGATTTTCGCCCTTCTCTCCCTCTTCCACTGCAACAGGAACCGGAAAATATACTGTCTGAAATATTATCTGATGTATATCAAAAAAAATTATGGCAAAGAATATACCAATTTTATTGAATTTGGACCACCAGAACCGAAGTTAGAGCGATTTTAGTGAAAAAATAAAAATAATTTTTTTTTGCAAAAAAATAAGAATGGTCAATATTGGATTTCGTACCCGCGAACTTAGGTTTTATTAACATTAACGTGATTGATAACCACGACTAGACTATGTGACCAAGTGAATTTGAAATTTTTGAGTGACTATTTTTAAACATCAATAACTTCGGTTCTACTGGGCCATTTGATCTGAAACTTTTTTCATTGGATAGAGGATAGATTGTAGTGTGTGAAATAGCATACAACTTGGGAAAAGACGCATGTTCTTAAATGCAAAATGCACTTAAATAGTGCACATTTTTTCGATATTTCAAACACTATTATTTAAAGTTCTTAAGTCGTAGAATGTTATTGTTTTGATTAAAATGTAGTTTGGAGTGATTTCTAACTATAAATCTTAACATTTGTTTACCTTTTTATGTCTATAAAGTTATTTAAAATCTCCTTGAATATAGTCCAAAATCGCAAATGTCGTGATTTATTAAATTGCATTTTTGACACTTTTAGTAACTGACACTTGATCTTATACTATCGTAGGTCGGTAGAGGATAAACATAAGTGTATTAAAAAGGAACCATCTTTAGGATCCACCAAAGTGCACTTGTACAAATATGTGTACCAAAGTGCAAAATTTTTAATAAGGTCAAATAGCATAGTATTGGGTTCTTTTCGTTGCAGATACTTTATTTTCATATTAATATGTTGTTTGCACCTTACTGAGCGCATTATGGATAGGTGTACAAATAACCGGTTTGTATAACGATTCCTTTGGGTAAATTAATAAAACATAAGGTTGTAATATTCTAAAAAACCAGTATGATATTAAATGCACTTTAAACAATAAAGAGAGATCAAATAACAAATGAAACACACTATTTAATAAAAAACTCGCACCTTTTCGCCTGTAATATATTACTTCAAATTTATTCAACAGTGGATATTTGGGGGAAGTTAGATGAACTGCATTTATGCACTGATTCTAACTTCCCCCTTCATGATATAATATACCAAAGACACACTCTTTGAATGACTTGACATGTGGTACTGACCACCCAGTTTCACAATTTGAGTGCATTAATAATGTGGCGAAACGGATGACTCATGGCTTAGATAATGTTCGCCAGAGCCACAAAATCGGTGGAAAAGGTGGTCTCACCCAGAAACAAATATACAAACTTAGCAGCTTTTACCGGAACTCTAGTGTGTTACATGTTGCAGATGTTGATTACAAAAAATTATCTGATCTAAAACTGAATGAATTATTGGATACAATAATTAAATAGATCATGGCTGCTGTGCACCATTATACTTCATACAAAGATCCCAAATCTCAGCATAAAGATTGCCCTGCATCATGGTGTAAGTATATAAAAAATGATCCAAGCTATACAAACAAACCATTCATAAAACCCGACTGGCATAAATATATGCCAGTCTACGACAGGTTATCTGATCGCGAACGCATCAAGCGGTGTCTTCCAGCGATGACACAAAATCAAAATGAGGCGAAATTGGGCTTTGTGTTCCCAACTGATTCTATTTTGCCAACCTGGCGTACTGGTAAACGGAGAACTCGCACGAGCATCTGACACCCCAGTTACAAACTCCCAATTATGGCCTTGACTGTGCAATGAATAAAGACAATCAGAGTAGTCACCTGAGTCTGAACTACTGATGTCACCATCATCGGTGGAACTGCTATCATTAGATATATCATCAGAATCCGTGTCGTCTACGTTCTCTGTCATCATTGCCATACCGCCATAACATGTTGCGCTGTCGCCTCGGATATTAATGATCCTCCACCATCAATTTAGACAATATCTATTGCCTAGTGTTCAGCTGAAGAAACATAGTGAACCTAGTAAAACCTACACTGTGTATACCTAACAGCTAGCTAGGCTACTACAGTACTACTGACCTGCTGACAGATAATGTAATAGGCCTACATCTACTGTATCAGGAAGTCTCCTGAAGCCACAAGAAGCACTGCATTTACAGTCCTGAACATTTCCAAACCATTTAGCTCTTTAAGCAAGTCAATGACATACCATGAATGACGCTGGACAGTTGGTGATGACTTCCATGTATGACATGGTCCCCAAGGGGTTTACCTGCTGATTTAATTGTCACAGAAAACGTGCTTAAGCCAGACCAAAGAAAGAACATCAGATAAAAGACAAACCAGCGCAGTGTGTGACCCAAAGGGGATCTGAATTCTATCGGCAGACGAAATATTAGGCCGTTATCGATTGAGTCTCGCTATATACTACAGTAATTCCTAACAACTTTGTTCACTTTCAGGATAGTATGAACAGTTCCGTTTAGGTGTCGCGCTCTAAATAATATATGATTTACGATTTATGAAAGACTTACGGTAATTATAACAGATTGTTGATTAGAATTATAGCTTTTATGCCCTTTAGAGACTAGAGTTATGTACTCGCACTCACTCAACTGCAGGGAATATACAGGAATACTGACTTGCTGACTTTGGCAAAATTTGTCCTCAGCAGTTAGAGCCCAGCATGGACTCCCGTAGAGGAGTACTGGAACTACTGCTGCTCTAAATAATCGGACCTTAAGTTTCCGATTAATTCTCGGTGACTTCCAAATCCTGGAAAGCCTATTCAAGGCTGCCCATGCCTTTCCCTTACGTATTCGAAGGTCGTCAGCTGACTTCCGGATCCATGATCCCAGGTAACAGAAGTTTAAGCTCAGTTCAAACAACGTAGTAAAAAACGTATTAAGCTCAGTTCAAACAATGTATTAAAAAATGTATTAAGCTCAGTTCAAACAACGCATTGAGCTCAGTACAAACAACGTATTAAAAAACACATTAAGCTCAGTTCAAACAATGCATTAAGCTCAGTTCAAACAACGTAGTAAAAAACGTATTAAGCCCGTTCAAACAACGTATTAAAAAAGGTATTATTAAGCTCAGTTCAAACAAAGTATTCAAAAACGCATTAAGCTCAGTTCAAACAATGCATTAAGCTCAGTTCAAACAACGTAGTAAAAAACAAATTAAGCTCAGTTCAAACAACATAGTAAAAAACGTATTAAGCTCAGTTCAAAAAATGTATTAAGCTCAGTTCAAACAACGTAGTAAAAAACGTATTAAGCTCAGTTCAAACAATGTATTAAAAAAGGTATTAAGCTCAGTTCAAACAACGCATTGAGCTCAGTACAAACAACGTATTAAAAAACACATTAAGCTCAGTTCAAACAATGCATTAAGCTCAGTTCAAACAACGTAGTAAAAAACGTATTAAGCATGTTCAAACAACGTATTAAAAAAGGTATTATTAAGCTCAGTTCAAACAAAGTATTCAAAAACGCATTAAGCTCAGTTCAAACAATGCATTAAGCTCAGTTCAAACAACGTAGTAAAAAACAAATTAAGCTCAGTTCAAACAACATAGTAAAAAACGTATTAAGCTCAGTTCAAAAAATGTATTAAGCTCAGTTCAAACAACGTATTAAGCTCCGTTCAAAAGTCCCAAAAAGCAGCAGACATACTAGTCGACATTCTATAGCTTATACCGCGGGTTGGGCGCTGCCCCCGCCAGCAGGAGGGGGACCTACGTGTTGGGCGTCGCCCCCGCCAGCAGGAGGGGGACCTAGGAGTTGGGCATCGCCCCTGTCAGCAGGATGTGGACCTACGTGTTGGGCATCATCCCTGCCAGCAGGAGGGGGGCCTACGAGTTGGGCATCACCCCCGTCAGCAGGAGGGGGACCTACATGTTGGGCATCACCCCTGCCAGCAGGAGGGGGACCTATGAGTTGGGCATCACCCCCATCAGCAGGAGGGGGTCTTGCGTGTTGGGCGTCACCCCCGCCAGCAGGAGGGGGACCTTCAACCTAGGGATGGACGAAATAGGGAACAACCACGGGCACAATGAACTTCTCAAATACAATGTGGTGGTCTACAGGTCTGATGCTGCAGAAGTGAAGCCTCGCTGAGGAAACAGATGTGTCGTATTCGTCAGTGGTTACCGCAAACTTCGCCCAACCGAAGACGTTCCACTCGCGGTTTCCATAACGTTGTAGTTCCTTGTTAATGTGGTTACGGATGAGGACCACATTTGCCACGAAAGATCCCGACTTCGCCTATATGAATCAATAAGTTTTAAAATAAACATTAAGCAATATAAATTTTATATTTAACTCACAATTTCCGAAAGTTTAAAGTAAGTTGTGACCAACTACCATGACTGTGTACCACATTAAGTTCTGCCGTCCTAAGGCAAACCCATGTAACTCGAATTTGAACGAAATTAAGATATTGGTATCATTTAAAAGCTTACGACGAGTTCTATCTGGTGGTAGAACTTAATAAATAGAGTGCACCTAAACTCTAAAGGGGTTTAAAAGGGGGTAGAATGTAACTGCATTATATCGAACCAGACTCTAACAACTCATAATTCACACATTCATAATCATAACACAGAAGTAATAAATAACTTAATGTATATGCTACTTAAAGTGCGGAGTTATTACTTTATTAGATAATTCTATTTTGGGCATACATGAATATCACAAATTGTTTGGAACTTAATGAAATTTGGTATTTCCAATAAATACATTAAAACAATTCATCAGTGAGGCTCCAACGTATTGCGACTATAGGAATTGACCTGCCCCCAAACCAGATATTAACCCTCTCCTGTCTGAACCCCAAAACTTTATCCACACTAGTGTGCTGAACTATTTGCAATAGTGATACAATTTTTGTCAACGTAGATAACTCAAAACTATTTTTAGATCCGGTTAGGTATCAGTGAGTAGAGTTGATTGACCCCCCTTGGCATAATAGTATGGCCATAGCACACATAATATGAATTAACAGTTAGGCCATAGAACACAACAAATTTCATTATATTATTATTTATTATCATTATTTTTAATGATAAAATTATTAGAATTTGAAAATCAATACATTCACAATATTAATTTCAATATTTGTGGTAGTTATTAAAACAATCACCAATACAGACAGAGTCCCGGATTTTCACCACACCTGTCGCAGTGGAAGCAACTTTTCTTTACTGCTTTAACTCCACCCATATAACATACGTGGCAACGTTTATGTGGAAATGCAACGTTAGGTGTCCCAGGAATTTTTAAAAAAGCATTAAAAAATATTAATTGCCCAAAGTCATTATATTATTGTGATGTTACACCAATGGGCCTTGCGACGTTAGTGCCCACGAGACATTAGTGCCCACAGGCAGTAATGTCTCAGTACCTTTAGTGACTTATTCGCATTATCGCGGGCACTAATAATGACCAATAGGACGCTAGTGCCAGCGAGACGTTAGTGCCCACTGAACTACTAAAAAATACCCCCCCCCCCCCCGGGTCAAATAGGGTTAATGTACCTAATAATGAGAATAACCGAAAACGCAGTATAAAACTAATAAAGCTGCAACCCACATATCATGGATCATAGCGATGTTTATGGGAAACCATGGGGGGATCGCATATCTTATGACTTTGTATTGAAATTGTTTTATAGATTGTAACTAAACTTACCTTGTACGTGAATCCTTTTGTTGAGCTCAGGCCTTTAACCCCCATATAGGTCTTCACCTGCACTTTATTTTCATCTACAAAGATATATAAAAATTTATGGAACATACTAACCAACAAATCAGTTTAAATAATGTTTAATTAATAAATTAAATTTACATAAAAATGTAAAGTGAAACGAAATTGAAATGTCTTTCATTTCGTTGTGCCATCCCCGAACATAATAATGCAATATTATATATATATATATATATAAGCTTTCCCACTATTAGGGCCACCTTTTAAAGGTCCAATGGCCCTTAAATGGCCTTGGGCTTGGAGCAATGGCCCTAATCCTACTACGATGGCCCAAAAGGTACACGTCCTCTTAGGGCAAATATGGCCCACCTAGAACAAAATGGCCCAATCTAGGCATAATGGCCCAAAATAAACAATTACAAGGAAATTGCCTTTAGTTCTTATGAATTTAACTTGCACCCCTAGCGGTAAACAATAGTATTTATTATCAATTTAATTCTACAGCCAAAAATGCCTTTGCAAATATTTTAAAAAATATAAATATCTACAATAACGCATACAATTCACTTTTGTGTAATTTCTGATTATGAGTTGTACAATAAGTAGTTTTTAGACGATTTTAAGTCTTTCGTTATAGATAATTATTATCACTTATGATCGACAGTCAAAAACGCGGATGTGATTTCTCGAGTTAATGGCGCAAAGTGACCGGAAACACAAAATATGTGTTTTTTAGATGATTTAAAAAATTTATTTATTTAAATTTCAAACATTAGTGGCGGTGTTTTCTACCCAAAACAATAAACAATACCTTTTCACTAATGGTCAATTTGCGCCACTATTTGGATGTCTCAGCCGTTTGAAGATCGAAACTTGTGCAAACAAAATATGTTAAATTGTAAATAACAATACTGTAAATAACAACAGGTTTTAATAAATTCTCACTGACAAGCGATTAAAATTTGTGCTTTTTTAAGAAATAATGTATGACCGTTCGCGGTACCTCTAGGAAGGATAACTTATCACTATTTCGCATACTATACACTTCATTATTAACATTTTGTCATTGGTGGGGGATTAGTTTATAGAGCCTAAATACATCTTACGACCCCTACGAATTCCATCCCCCACCAGTAATTCATATATTGGAGACATAAATGTAGACGTTTTGCCTCTTACCCTAATGTAACAATTATCTATAGGCCTATTAAATATAATGTGAATTTTATCCCGTATTAATTAAATCTAATAACTATTTACATCATTGTGTGCAAAGTAGCACTTTGCAGCGTTATGACCCGAGTTTATTTATGTACCGAGCGAGCGCAGCGAGGGAGGTTTACATCAATAAACAAGGGTCTTTAACGCTGAAAAGTGACCTTTGCAAGCAATGATGTATGTAATTTTGTTACATTATGTCAACTTATCAGCGTTCGGTTTGTGAAGAAAGGATTTTATGGTTGCTCATTTATACATTTTAATCATGTACTATATCGAATATAAGTGAAATTTATTAACAGGTACACTGGTACACAGTATTAATTATACATTTAAATCTAATTAAAGTTTATTGGAAGTTATCTCCTGCTTGGATGTGATAAATCATTAATCCATCTTGACTATAGTCGACTGAAGCAAACTTATTCACCTTCTGTGTCCGTACAGTTTTACTGAACACTGTCGTCACTTTCTTTGGTTAATTTAGTGTCTTCTATTGGACGTTTCGCCATAATGGATTACAGTACATGTTAAACAATTATTTACATCCAGTAGCTAGTCCCGTCACTGCAAATTGGATAATAAAGCTGCAATCATTAACATAAATGGAAATAATACATTCTGGAATACGGTAATTGAAGTTGTTTCCATGTCATTGATTACTTTGCAACGTTCCGTCCTATAGGCCGCAACGCTGCAAAGTAGTACTTTGCAGCGTTATGAGTAATTCACCAGAACGCTGTTAAGTTGACATAATGTAACAAAATATATTGTAACAAACATTTTATTTTTTTTATTTTTAGATAATCTAAATAATATTTGTCAATTGGGTGGCTCCAAGGGGACATTGTCTTGTAAGAACCATTATATTTTTTAGTGGCCCTTTGTGAACAGTGACTAATTAAGGCCATTTCGAACTTTTGGCTCAAATGGAACATGGTCTTGCATGGGCCATTGCCTTTTCAAAGGCGTTTGATAAAAATTGGCTAATATCGGGCCACATTATAGTTGAGTGGCTCCAAGCGACACTATCCAATATGGACCATTTCAGATTTGAATGGCTTTAAGGGAAAATTGCCTGAAATATATTTCATATTTAAGTGGCTCTGCTCTAATGGACAATGTCTTGTCTTGTAAGAGCCATTTCATTTTTTGGTGGCCCTTTATGAACAGTGTCCAATAGAGGTCATTTTGAATTTTAGTGGCTCCAATGGAATATTGTATTGCATGGGACAATCCTTTTTAAAGGTTTTTATAAATATATTCAAATTGAATTAAACAGTATTAGATAAAGCGGTTTTTTTGTGAGAGAAATCCAGAAGTCCAATTTTTTCTTTTGAAAAATAGCTTTTTATCATGAGGTTTTTATTCTAGAACATTTGACATTTTGACAGTAAGATTGTAGCTAGAAATTTTGATTTTGTGTTAGCTAGTACTTTTTATTAGCTAGTGAAACAATAAAAATTTAAAATTAAAAAAAAAATTTTTTTGTTGAAATTACTTTAATCATTGCTTTTATTATTTATTAGCTACCATAAATTTTACTAGATATCATGATAATTTAATTGAAAAATTTCAAAAATTTTAAGACCGCGTTTACACTACCGAGTCAAAGTCAAGGTCAAATTCAAAAGAAAATAAATATAGCTAGCTAGCAATAATAAATAATAATACATTATATAGGCCTAATGTAATACATAAGGGCATTCTAGAAAAAATTAATTTCATGTGATATGTTTTACATTTTGTCTTTTAAAACCCTATTAGTACCGGGCTATAAAATGCTGTACAAATACCGCGGGGGGGGGGGGGGGGGGTGTCATATTGACCCCTCCCTCTAAAATCTACAAATATTAACGAAAACGTCTGAATTTACTGGGGTGGTAGTAATATTGCAGCACCAAAATTACAAGTAGTGCACAATTTTCACAAAATTTGAAAGTTACATTTTTCGGCTAATTGTTTTTCAATATAGGTTTTCTGGGGCGCAAAATACATTGGAAAATATTTAAAAATGATATATGGCTGTTTAGTCCTCTCTGCGTAGGAAAAAAATGAAAAAACAAGTAACCAGCACTTTTCAGTTAGAACACAAAATTTTTAATTCACTTATATGATGCTATAAATTCACATTTTCAGGTTTTCTAGGGCGCTGATTCTAATGGAATACATTTCAAATATGCCAGATCATTGCTACTTGTATTTTTCGGCGTAATTTGACAGATTTTGGTGCTAGCACCAAATTTCGTACCCATCTCCAAAAAGTACAAGTTTGCGATGTCCAGTGCTGTTTTTATTGATTCCATCGGATTCAGGACCCTCATAAACCCGTATAACGCAAGAAACAAGATGCTACTATCTACTGATCAATTTACTCATTTTCCAAAATTTGGTGCTGGCCAACAATTTTCACCCACCGGCGAAAAATACAAGTTTGAAAACTCTTATGAAATTTTTACTGTTTCCATTGAATTCAGAACCATAACAAACCCGTATAACGCATGAAACAAGATGGGACAATTGATATATTTGATGGTGTTCAAAATTTGGTGCTAGCACCACATTTTGCACCCACTTCTGAAAAATACAAGTTTGAGATGTCTAGTTCGATAATTATATATTCCATTGAATTCAGAACAGCCATAAACCTCTAAAATGCAAGAAATAAATTGTCACAAGCAATTTTATCTATTGAATGGATTTTCAAAATTTCGTGCTAGCACCAAAATTTGCACACAGCACCGAAAAATACAAGTTTGAAACGCTTGGTGCAACTCGTATATATTTCATCGAAATCAGAACCCCAAAAAACCCCAATTGCGTAAAAAATAAGTTTCAAACAATCAATTTACAAAATTGACATATTTCAAAATTTGGTGCTGGCACCAAAATTTGGCACCCGCCGAAAAAAACAAGTTTGAAATTTCTAAATCAATTTATATGAATTCCATCCAATTGCTAAGACCAAAAAACCGGTGTAAATAAAAAATAGAGATGTTACAATTCATATTTGATGAAATGTAATTTTCAAAAAACGTCTCAAAAAAAGTGCTAAAAGTAGGGTTAAAAAATGGTGCTATAACTCGAAAACTACCTAATATTTTTGAAAACGGCTTTCACTACTAGGAATATAATAGATTTTTAGGAAAAGTCATAAAATTTCAGATTCCCAACTGCGTTTGTTTCAGAATTATAATAAAAAAACCACGGGGGGGGGGGTCATATTGGCCCCCTCCCCCCCAGGTTTAATAGGGTTAACTTTGACTTTGACTCGGTAGTGTGAACGCGGCCTAAAAAGTTATTTTATTCATTTTATATACGTTTTATATCCATCCCGTTCTTTTTAAATACTAACCAGGCCTTTGTCTAAAAAAATATTTGTTCTAGAACATTAATTTTTTCAAAATAAAATGGCTAAATTTCAAAAAAAATAAATTATCAAAAACT
>JAUCBJ010006425.1:0-44618 GCA_032718475.1 Nemertoderma westbladi | reverse complement strand
TTACTCATGTAGACCAGGTAGGTTACTCATGTAGACCAGGGAGCTTACTCACATAGACCAGGGAGCTTACTCACGTAGACCAGGCTACTCACGCGGACCATGGAGGTTACTCACGTAGACCAGGGAGGTTACTCATGCGGACCATGGAGGTTACTCACATAGACCAGGGAGGTTACTCATGTACACCTCGGTTACTCACGTAGACCAGGGAGCTTACTCATGTAGACCAGGGAGGTTACTCACGTAGACAAGGGAAGTTAATCACGTAGACCAGGGAAGTTACTCACGTAGACCAGGGAGGTTACTCACGTAGACCAGGGAGGTTACTCACGTAGACCAGGTAGGTTACTCACGTAGACCAGGTAGGTTACTCACGTAGACCAGGGAGGTTACTCATGTAGACCAGGGAGGTTACTCACATAGACCAGGGTGGTTACCCCTTTAACTTGTGTGGGGCAGAATTGGTTTTATTTAATTGCGGCCAAATCTAGCCTTTAAAAATACCCTGAAATTTTGCATGTATATACTACTCTCATTAAGGCGCGTCGTGTGGAATAGGTCTCATGTCTGGGAAAATCTGGTTTCCATGGCAACGGACTTCAAAATAAGTCTATGTATTTCAAGTCAATACTTTTAACTCTATTTGTAGGAAAACTGTAGTAGATATAAACTTGGGGATTCTCAACTCAACTATTAGGTCCACAGCAGAGCCGATTGAGGTTAACTAGAAAATTCAGTTACCTTTTTGGATCAACCCCTACCCCTACTATATCACTTATTCTGCATCCGAATTACATTTTTCTATTTTTCAGTAGCCATGGCAACCGCAGTGAACAGATGTTTTGACATAAAAATAGTTCATTTTGAACATACACTTTACGATAGAATCCCGAAACTGGGTGGCCTATGTGTTATCTGGACTCCTATTTGGAAGTTATTGTAAACAGAAAACTTTCAGAAATATCTAGTTACCATGGTAACTGTAGTTTATTAAAGTCTATATCATTCAATTCTATATTATTAACTCTATTTGTACAACAACCAGATCGAATCTGTTTCACGAATTCGAATCTCCCTCCTCCTTACTGGGTGAGCCAGAATTTTTATTTTTGCTTTCATTCTTTAGCTAAAAGCTCTTTTTAAAATAGGCGAAATTGCACCAGTTACACCACAGTTATTCTTCAACCTTATTATTATTTGTTAGTACTAATTTAGTGCATTTAGTGCATGGATTCCAAAAATGTAAAAATATTTGAATTTGGTTGAGAAATTGCTGAGATAAAGGCGCTACTAGTAAGTTACATGTATTTGCATCCGCACTGGGCTATTTTATTCTATTTTATAAATACACAGAATTCTGGAATAATTTATTTATTTTATAAATAGCTATGAATTAGTAATACAAAAGCAAGTTAAATGAAGGAAAACAATTACTGGTAGTTTATCGTGATAGATAGTACCGGGGCTGTGGTTTTTTTGCGTTATTACGTAAATAAATATTTATTTATTTATTTAAACTATTTCACGCAATCATTATTGGGAACAGGGCATTACAATGCCACGACCACTTTTTAACACATTTTTTTTTTCATGTGAAGATGTCTTTAATCTTGAAGATTTTGTTCTAGATCAAATAGTTGACCTTCTGGTAGAAATATAATAGCTAGTAATTTTTATAAGCTAGTTATTAATCCGCAATTAAATCTTCCTGGAAATTACCTAAGGCAGGGTGTCTTAGAGCGGGTGCTATGATTGGCTAACAGATACCTTATCTAATAATAATTAATTGGTGTCCGTCGAAATAGAAAAAGTAAGGTTTTCTTCGGCTTATCTTCGGCCAGGGACGCACAAACTTTGACGACTAATTTCCAGTCCCCCCCCCCCCCCCCCCCCTCCCCAGAACTGTACTCCCCAGAGGAAACACCGGTACTCATTTATGTACATTTAAATGGGGATGCATGGCACAGATGATCGAACCCACGAACCAGAAGGATGTAAATTTAATGCAACGAATTTATCCAACTTGTGTCTTCAATTGTTGTATAAAATTGGTTTTGGGGAGCATTTATTTATTTTGGTGTTGAATAATTATTTTTGGTGTTGAATAATTATTTTTGGTGTTGAAAAATTTATTTTGGAGTTTGAATAATTTAAGTGATTTTATTTTATTTGGTGTTTAATAATTTTTTGTGGTAACATTAATTAAATTGGTGTTATATAATATTTTTTTGAAATTTTCATTAATTTTGGTGTGATTTTAATTTGGCATTCAAAACCTGCCAACCCGTGCAAAACCTAACACACTCTTGACAGAATAATTAAATTTCGGTCAATTAAAATTACTGATACAGTAATAAGTACTTATTTCCCATACTTTTTTTCTTATCGGAGAACATTACATTACTTTTTCAGTAAAGCTTCCAGTAAAGAACTTTTTTAAACTTAGTATCTTATATTTTAATTTAATTGTTGATTATTTACTTTCTTTTGTAGATCAGACCACCATGAATGTAGACGGTTTGAAGGAAGTGGATATTTGCATCATAGACGATGGCCGTATGTTTGTTGTCAAAGAAGATAGGAAAGATGTTGATAATGATGAAATAAAAGATGATAAGAAAGACGATGATGAGGTGGATACTGCCCCGAAAAAAGCGGAATTAATTTACAGTGTTGATGATAATCCACCATGGAATATGTGTTTAATCCTCGGGTTTCAACATTACTTGTGTATGTTCGGAGCAACGGTTACCCTTCCGTTTATTCTAGCAGGCCCACTGTGTATCGGTAACAATACCGTTGCCTTGAGCAATTTAATCTCTACCATATTCACAGTGTGCGGTATAGTAACTCTGTTACAAACGACTATAGGTATTCGTTTACCTATCGTACAAGGAGGTACCTACACGTTCATAGTTCCCACATTCGCTATTCTCTCGACCGCACAGTGGCAATGTCCCAAACCTGAGGTTCTCTCCAATCTTACCCAGTCAGCCAGCGACGCGCTTTGGCATTCACGTATGAACGAAATTCAAGGCGCAATAATGGTGTCCAGTGTGCTACAAATTTTGGTTGGCGCGACGGGAGCAATAGGGTTTCTATTGCGTTTCATCGGCCCTTTGAGTATCACGCCGAGTATAGCTCTGGTTGGACTCAGTCTGTTCGAACCAGCCGCGAATTTTGCTTCCAAACAATGGGGCATCGCTATATTCACCATAATGCTCGTCGTGATTTTCAGCCTGTACATAGCGGAATGGCGTGTACCTCTACCATCCCTGGCATTTAAACGAAACGCCCAAAAAAAGTTTCAGTTTAAGTGGTCATGGCCACCTATATTTAAAATCTTTCCTGTTATTTTAGCGATAATTATAGCATGGGCTTTGTCCGCAATTTTGACGGCTGCTGGTGTTTTTTCGGAGGATCCCAAGGCCCCAGATTACTTCGCGCGAACTGACGCGCGTTCCGACGTTCTGTGGAAGACGTCGTGGTTCCGGTTTATCTATCCCGGACAGTGGGGAACCCCGACAGTTTCTGTGGCTAGCATTGCGGGAATGGCCGGGGGCGTTGTGGCGTCTATGCTGGAATCCGTGGGGGATTATTACGCCGCGGCTAGACTGTCCGGGGCGGCGCCCCCACCCCCACACGCAATCAACCGGGGCATACTGACGGAGGGAGTGGGCTGTCTGCTAGCGGGGGCATTCGGTACCGGTAACGGAACCACATCGTACAGCGAGAATATTGGTGTCATCGGAATAACCAAGGTGGGGTCTAGACGCGTCATACAGTACGGGGCTGTACTAATGATTTGTTTCGGGGTGGTGGGTAAATTCGGGGCCGTATTCACGACCATCCCAGACCCAATCATCGGTGGTATATTTTGCGTTACTTTCGCTATGATTACGGCGGTGGGTTTATCCAATCTACAGTTCGCTGATATGAACTCGTCTCGAAACGTTTTCATCACGGGATTTTCCCTGTTTATGGGTTTAGTGATTCCCAACTATCTGAAATCCCACCCTGAAGCCATAAACAGCGGATCTCCAGGTTTCGATCAGGTTCTTACTGTGTTGTTGTCTACATCCGTCCTTGTTGGGGGCGTTCTGGGCTTCGTCCTAGATAACACGGTGCCAGGAACCTTAGAGGAACGCGGTATAATATCGTGGAGGGCCGGTGATACGATGACGCAACGTGGATTAGACAACACTTCTGATACGACTTACGATTTACCCTTAGTGGGTAAATATTTAAGGGGTAAATGGGCTACATTTATACCATTCCTACCCGCGTTCAATAAATTTTAATGAAGTTTAACTTTTATTATAGACCCGTCCTTCATCGTTATTAGTTAGTAAAATAATTTATACATGTTGTTGTGTTTTACCTACAAAATTATGAATGAAGTTACCTTACACTGTTTTCGGTTAAATGGGTTTTTGCTTCTATACCAACGATTAGACGTTACTAATTTGGTCATTTATACATTTTGGTTAAGTACGTACGTGCATGTTTTATGTTATTTTTACTAATGTTTTTGTATTCCTTCGATAAACAAAAGCGATAATTAATTATATTAATAATTTCTTCCAATGAAGGATGAGTTGTGTATGTTCACCGTAATATTCGAGTAGGGACGGGGGGGGTAGTAGGAACCTCAACAGGTACTTAGGCGGTAATTATGAAAGGGAACTAGGACAATTGCCCGCCGGACAATTGCCCGCCGGACAATTGCCCCCGAGGACAATAAATTGCACCAATCCACCGACACCCCCCCCCCCCCCCCCCCCCGAACAATTGCCCTCCGGACTATTGCCCCCTGATATTTTATTTACAGAATATATTTTTAAATACTTAATCCTTTTGAATGTTTTCCGATGGTTTTATGAAATTCAAGTAATAATATTAAGTATTAACCTTGGTCAAACTTCTAGACTTTAAATAATTGTTTTTTTCAAAAAATCCAAGAATTTTTCTAGAGCAATTTGATTAGATTACCATTTCTAAACTTTGAATTTTTATGTGTTTTTCAAAATATGCACGAATTTTTTCGAGAACATTTTGATTGATTGTCTTTATGCTTTTTATTGTAATGAAATACTTCAGTTGGAAATAATCGAAATATTGAGCACATAAGCAAACGACAACGCGAGATTCCTTCTAGTTCATGAGTTATCGATGTCCCTATGAATTAAAATACCAGATTCCACCAAATATTAACACTGACATATACCCACAATGGAAATGTCATCTAAGAGGTTCCTTCATGCCAGACATTATTAACCAACCACATCCCAGACAGACACTTTCAAGTGGGAATGTATTAATTGAAGGTAATTATCTGGGAATGATATTTTTCAAGCTAATATCACAACTCGTCTGCCATTTCTTAGCCCTCGTTATCTTTAGATATGAGAGGTAATTTCGTAAGCTTCGATAAATTTCTGAAATTCGTAATTAATATTTCCACAATTGTTTTAAGAAAAAAATTATAAAAAATTTAGGTTTTTTATTTATTTTACAAATTTAACAAGGAATGTAGTAGTGTTTTTAGTGAAATCTCGCCAACCGCTAGGGACCACCAAAAAAACTCTTTTCACATTCTTTATTACTTTGATGATTTTCTTTTCGGTGGTAGATCAATTTCTATGCATTTTGTAACCACTTTCGAGATATTTACAAATTAAAAATAACCTTTAGCTATGGATTCCCCCCCCCCCCCCCCCCCCATTAAGGTGGGTGGATGATTGGACATGGCCGAAAACGATGGACAATTGATTGCAAACGCTACACGCTATAATTTACAACTTATATAAAATTCCATCTCAATGACTAAGTAGACCCCCTAATATCAGTATTAACTAACAGTCTATCTCTCAAACAATAAGACTAATTCATACTGCCTAGTAAATGGAAACATATCGACTGGTTGTAGTTGAGATAAAGTAAACGGAATTCCCCTAATTGTGCCAGAAGAGGGTTTACATAAATCCACAAAGTTACTAATAGCGGCGTTCGGATTACAAGCCAGATAGATGATTCGAGAAATAGCGGAGGACTCCCTGACTGCCCTGATTACCTTAGGGTGCACCCCACACCGCGGGGGGTCCAGCACTGCGATAACCCGGTCTGCCGTTAGTAGGCGAGTGAGCGACGGTAGAATGGCCTCCGCTCGGCCGCAATGGAACGCAGCGTTGGGGATCCCGTTCAACCTAACGTTGGACGTTGCGTTAGTGACCGCTTCCTGGATCAGTTCAATCCCGATTACCCGGCTAAACTTGGAGGCGAGAGATATTCCTATAGTACCGGTGCCGCTACAAATATCCAGTAACGTCGTTCTAGTGGTGTTAACAGCCTCGACACTCCCGTCCACACTGACACCTACACTAGGAGCACTTCCTTCTCTAACACTCATATTAGCACCCCCAACAGTTGTAACAGACTCATTAGCACCCCCAACAGTTGTAACACCCTCATTAGCACCCCCAACAGTTGTAACGCCTTCATTAGCACCCCCAACAGTTGTAACACCCTCATTAGCACCCCCAACAGTTGTAACACCTTCATTAGCACCCCCAACAGTTGTAACACCTTCATTAGCACCCCCAACAGTTGTAACACCCTCATTAGCACCCCCAACAGTTGCAATACCCTTATTACCACCACCAATAGTTGCAACACCCTTATTAGCACCCCCAACAGTAAAACAATCCTTAGCACACATCTCTCCCACCACCCCATACAGAACCTCGCACCCCGATGTGTTAGGCTGGAAGAAGGCCCCCGGACCGATAAGGAAGTTGAGACCGCCAACGGTCTCCTGTATATTCCGTTCCCCGTGGAGGAACTGGTAATCCGCGGTGTGTTCCACACCCTTGCCGGGAACGGGGAGCCAATAGACGGAGGTGACCCCGCAACCCTTAGCATCTCCTTCCACGAATAACCCCACAACCTTGGACTGGACCTCGCCCAACTCTGTATCCGATAGCGGCCCTTTATTGAACCGAACGATGACCATCGTATCGCGACTACGGGTCGTACGGACGTGCAACTCCGACCAATGGCCGTGCAGTCTCGTGTCGTACGCCTCCAGCGGCGAACCCCGGATGAACGTCTGGAACCGGTTCGCAATGCGTTTCATCGACTCGGGCACGTTGTGGCAGCAATCGGGTTGGATAACGTTCATAAAACCCTCTCGGAAGCTGCCGACTCGGAATCCGACTGTTTTCTGATCTCCAGCTGGACTCGTTCCGATTCCGAACTCGCATTTGTTCCGGTATTCGCGGTAAACCGGAGAAGATTTAATGAATCCGATAGAGCAGTCTGGGTGACTATAGGAAGTATTCGACCCTTTACCGTGCGACTTTCTAATTAACTTGATCAACTTCAGATGGAACTCCTCGACTAACGATTGTTTCTCTTCCAGTTGTTCCTGGTATGTTAGATCCGTTAACGGAGTCACAGTCTGCAACAGAGCTCGTTCGATCTCCTCCTGAGTATCGAGTTTCAGACTTTTACTTCCGGTAGGTTGGCTACCGGTATCTGAACCACGTCGCTTCCGGACGACTAGCGGGTCGGCTGACGGCTTCGCCAAACCCACCGATAGCACCCGGCCGCGCAACTCGAAACCGTCGAGTTTCTTCAATGCGTTGTCGCGATCCGTTTCCGATTTAAACGTGAGGTAACCATAGCTACACCTAGCCTTCTTATCCTCCAATATGATGACTTTGTGAGGCTTCAAGCCGAGTTTTATTACGATTTTACGGAACTGGTTGAACCCCACGAGTCTGTGGATGTTGTGGACATTGAGCTTAAACACCTCGGAGGTAAATCCACACCCGTCCAAATATTTGTATTCTGGTTTATCGAACAACGAATCACAAAGCGTAGAAATTCCAGGAGAAACGTCGGTAAATGTTTCAGTAACTCCTGAGGCAATTTCTGAGACTCCCGCGTCATTATTGTCAGCAACTTCCGTCGCAGTCGCAGGTTTCTCCTCAACCTCAATAACTTCCATAACTGATCACAGGCTTCAGCTTTCAGGTAGGCCTATCATCCTATTTCAGTATTTTAAACAAACCAAATAGGCCTATTCAGCTATTGGTACCGGTCCCCTCAGCCTCTCTGTATACCACCATCTACCTGTCTACTGCAGGATGTTCTGACTCGATTAGATTAGACTTACTATTCTGCTATTACCAGACAGCCAGACTGCCTGATCACTACTCCCATGGCCTACTATATATACGGCCTAACAGGCCACCTTGAGAAGCCTTAAAATTTAAGGCCATTGTAGTTTCTACATTCTACATGGATTATTGCACGGAAAATCCTTTTTAACAACTGTTTTCGAACTTAAATTTTGTGACGAATCTAGAAGTGATACCTATTTCTAAAAAGATTGGATATTTTTCGAGTTACTGCACTTCAAGATATTTTATTAAAGTTTTTGTAAAATATTTACCTATTTAACTACATTTGTAATTATGAATATCTTTTGAATTTTACTATTTCTAAAACATTAAATTTACAGATACATCCCATTTATGTAAAAAATATCTATTAAAAAAACTAAAATATTTACCTATTTAACTACATTTGTAATTATGAATATCTTTTGAATTTTACTATTTCTAAAACATTAAATTTACAGATAGGCCTACATCCCATTTATGTAAAAAATATCTATTAAAAAAACTAAAAACTCTGAAATAACTATTAAACTAACTAAATTGATGTACAGCACAAAAAATCAATTAAAATTAAATTGAGCACAATAAATCAATTAAAATTAATTACTTCGATTATTAAATTAGTATTAGCAAATTAGCAATTGCTTGGAATTATTTATGACCCACCAGTCATTAATGAGTCTAAGAAACTGAGCTGTGTGGGATATCGATTCGGAAAATATCTCTCCAATGCCGCGCTGGTTGATTCATTGAATATTGCTAGGGCAATAGGAACGGATTGTTTGTTGTTGCCAGGATGCACAGCTTGGTATGTGAGCTGTTTGGCCATGCGTAAATGCAGAAATGAGCATCCAATTGGAAATCTCGGTCATAAAGATCTAGAAGATCTTTCCAATGGCAGCTACCTTCAGTAACACAAATTGTATCTTTGAAGGCAATAAATATGAATTCAGGAAAGCTAAAATGTTTTCCATTTGCAAGGCTATTGCGGATGTTCTTTATAATATGTACAGGATCGTATAGTAAACAGATCTTCATTCCATTGTAATAAATAATGCGATTCTTCTCGTCATTGTCATTTGATCCAGCACGGCCAAAGCGAGTATACAACTTAGTATAAGTAGATGTATTAACGGGTGAATCATCACAACCAATAGCACGAATGTGCAATTTAGCATCACATACATCTTTCATTACCGACACAAATTCATCCACTAGCCAAATGTCAAAATGGTAACCCGGTCCTACTAATTACCCCAACCTACCCCAACCTACCACAAACTACCACAATCTACCACAATCTACCCCAACAATTCGATACAGGCATCTAATTACCACAATATTATTTTACAATGGCATCTAATTACCACAATATACAGAACTCAAGTGTCTATTTACCACAAGACTACACTGCATCTAATTACCACAATATTATTTTACAATGGCATCTAATTACCACAATATACAGAACGCAAGTGTCTAATTACCACAACACTATACTGCGTCGAATTACCACAACACAACACTGCGTCTAATTACCACAATCTATTTACCACAAGACTACACTGCATCTAATTACCACAATATTATTTTACAATGGCATCTAATTACCACAATATACAGAATGCAAGAGTGTCTAATTACCACAAGACTATACTGCGTCTAATTACCACAACAATATACTGCGTCTAATTACCACAACACAACACTGCGTTTAATTACCACAATCTATTTACCACAAGACTACACTGCATCTAATTACCACAATATTATTTTACAATGGCATCTAATTACCACAATATACAGAACTCAAGTGTCTATTTACCACAAGACTACACTGCATCTAATTACCACAATATTATTTTACAATGGCATCTAATTACCACAATATACAGAATGCAAGAGTGTCTAATTACCACAATATACAGTACGGTAGTTATTAATATTCAGTGTCTAATTACCGCAAGACTTCACTAACGTCTAATTACCACAATATACAGAACTCAAGTGTCTAATCACGGGTAGGACTAAAAACCCAAACGGTACCCAAACGAACCCAAACGGTGGAATACGGAGTTATATCAACAGATGTTATAGTTGCCACAACGGGGAAACAATTATACGATTATACGAAAAATAATTACAGTAATGCAGCTTTTTGTGTCATTGTAAAATAATATTGTGGTAATTAGATGCAGTGTAGTCTTGTGGTAAATCGATTGTGGTAATTAGACGCAGTGTTGTGTTGTGGTAATTAGACGCAGTATAGTGTTGTGGTAATTAGACGCAGTATAGTCTTGTGGTAATTAGACACTTGCGTTCTGTATATTGTGGTAATTAGATGCCATTGTAAAATAATATTGTGGTAATTAGATGCAGTGTAGTCTTGTGGTAAATAGATTGTGGTAATTAGACGCAGTGTTGTGTTGTGGTAATTAGACACAGTATAGTGTTGTGGTAATTAGACGCAGTATAGTCTTGTGGTAATTAGACACTTGCGTTCTGTATATTGTGGTAATTAGATGCCATTGTAAAATAATATTGTGGTAATTAGATGCAGTGTATGTAGTCTTGTGGTAAATAGATTGTGGTAATTAGACGCAGTGTTGTGTTGTGGTAATTAGACACAGTATAGTGTTGTGGTAATTAGACGCAGTATAGTCTTGTGGTAATTAGACACTCTGACACTTGCGTTCTGTATATTGTGGTAATTAGATGCCATTGTAAAATAATATTGTGGTAATTAGATGCAGTGTAGTCTTGTGGTAAATCGATTGTGGTAATTAGACGCAGTGTTGTGTTGTGGTAATTAGACGCAGTATAGTGTTGTGGTAATTAGACGCAGTATAGTCTTGTGGTAATTAGACACTTGCGTTCTGTATATTGTGGTAATTAGATGCCATTGTAAAATAATATTGTGGTAATTAGATGCAGTGTAGTCTTGTGGTAAATAGATTGTGGTAATTAGACGCAGTGTTGTGTTGTGGTAATTAGACACAGTATAGTGTTGTGGTAATTAGACGCAGTATAGTCTTGTGGTAATTAGACACTTGCGTTCTGTATATTGTGGTAATTAGATGCCATTGTAAAATAATATTGTGGTAATTAGATGCAGTGTAGTCTTGTGGTAAATAGATTGTGGTAATTAGACGCAGTGTTGTGTTGTGGTAATTAGACACAGTATAGTGTTGTGGTAATTAGACGCAGTATAGTCTTGTGGTAATTAGACACTCTGACACTTGCGTTCTGTATATTGTGGTAATTAGATGCCATTGTAAAATAATATTGTGGTAATTAGATGCAGTGTGCAGTGTAGTCTTGTTCGTAAATAGATTGTGGTAATTAGACGCAGTATAGTCTTGTGGTAATTAGACACTCTTGCATTCTGTATATTGTGGTAATTAGATGCCATTGTAAAATAATATTGTGGTAATTAGATGCAGTGTAGTCTTGTGGTAAATAGATTGTGGTAATTAGACGCAGTGTTGTGTTGTGGTAATTAGACGCAGTATAGTGTTGTGGTAATTAGACGCAGTATAGCCTTGTGGTAATTAGACACTCTTGCATTCTGTATATTGTGGTAATTAGATGCCATTGTAAAATAATATTGTGGTAATTAGATGTAATTAATTAGATTGTGGTAGTTTGTGGTAGGTTGGGGTAGGTTGGGGTAATTAGTAGGACCCAAATGTCAAAATGGTAACCAGTTGGACAAAAATCCTCAGTGATATCAGACAAACATGAGACGGCATATCGATTGCTAAATTCAGCAAGTTGATCTTGCTGAAATGGGCGATCAATAGGCTCTCGCCGAGGCCGCTTGACTGAAGGCACCATGGATGGCGGTGTATCAGTAACAGCAGGAATGGTTGGAATAGGCGACAATGACCATAATTATCCTGTCAGCCTGTATGCGCGCCAGACAAGACATCTAAATGCGCGCCACACGCACCTTCGGATGCGCTCCACATGTCAGCATGTTGAGCAAACTCTTCCTAACTTCCAACCTGGGCCTTACATACACGTAATCAGGTAATGCTGAAATCAGAAATGGCCTAACCCGAACACCTAAACCACATAAGGTAACCAGTACCGGTAGCTAAACGTTAAACAAGCAGTGGTACAGTACGGGTAGGTAGAGCTTATAGAGATATACCAGTCTGCCAGTACAGCTGTACAGCATACGGCAGTACGGCTGTATGGTACCCACATCGGTTCGGTGGCTGTGGCTGTCAGCGTGTAGTAAGCTGTGACTGGAATCAGGTCTGCAGGCAGGCAGGTAATGAATGAATGGCCTTAAATTTCTAGGCCTCTTAAGGCTGTAAGGTGGCCTGTTAGGCCGTATATATAGTAGGCCATGCTACTCCACTCTGCCACTAGCACTAGAACCAGTCAGCCAGTAGGCCTACTCTTGCAGTTTTTCTATTACTGATTACTTACAAAAACTTATAAAATTACAAAATATAAGTTACTACTAATATAGGCCTAGGCCTAAGTATTTTTCTGGGAAAAAAGTCAAAAGTTTTTTGAAAAAATTTTCAGAATTTACAAAAATTTTCAAAATTTAATTTTTTTCAAAATTTTCAAAAAGAAATTTGGAAAACAAAAACAAAACAAAGTTATATTTGCATATTTTCAAAAACAAAGCTGTATTTGCATGCATTCTGGCAGTCTGGCATTAGCAAAACATGTTGAAACTTGAAAAGTACAAAGTTGCCAGCCCATTCACCTGGAAACCCCGGCCAGCCGGCTGCCTGGAATAGTCATGGAATTTCATTTTTCTTTAAGGGGGGCACTCTGTAATTAAATTTTTTTTTGAAGAATTTTGGTCATTTTTTTTATTTTTTGTTCTAAGCCGATTTTTAATGGAGATTCCAAATATGCAAACGGTTTGACAGAGCGACTTTTAGTTTTCGAGATATATGGACTTTCGTACACCTTAATCTGGCACAAAAATATCCAAATTTTTCGTATTTTCACTCATAAGAAGTTTATTTTCGGTTTTCTGGTGTATCCAGTGTAATGTTGCTTAGCAACTGTATCTAAGCATCAGTGGCGGTAAATTTAAACGAGTATCTGTGAACATTAGTCCCTTTCCCTTGTACTGTCTGACTGTGAATTCGGCTCTAACGCAAATCTGTCCCTACCCACACTGCCAGTACCGGTAGTGTGGGTTAATTTTTTTTGGTTAGGGTCAACATAGTTAGAACCCCAACCTAACTGTAATCTAACCCTAACCCCAATATTACCCGTTTGCTCCCTAATCCTAGCTGGAACCGTCTGCCTAACCCTAGCTCATGGTAGCTAGAACAGTCACAGCTGTTAGGTTAGCCTAGGACAGTAGGATTCTGAAATTCTGATTACACGAATTACAATATTGCAGTAGTATATACCCAGAACGTAAATGTCAAAATCACAGGGACGGATTTGCATTATTTGCATTATTATTGGCGATCTTTACTTAAAACCGAAAATTCCGCATGTAGCATATGGAGCACTACATGTTAAAAAAAAAAATTCGTAAATTGAGTTATTTTAACTGAAAATATTGCAAAACTAAGATATTTTTATCAAACTAATCTGCTTTCAAACTTTAAATTGGATTTATTCCTATTTCATTTTTTTGCACTTTTTTATATTTTAAAATGCTACTACTTGTAGGGAATTGGTCAAAACTGGCTGATTTTTGGCATGCGTGGTCTTGATGAAGTGTTTTAACTATGCAATTGACAAAATTTTGAAATTTTGATTTTAACCAAAGTTATAGTCAAAATTCGAAATTTTTTGTGACTTTTTCGAGTTTTTTAGTTATTTTTGGTGACAAATTTCGAAAAAATTGAATAATTTTAAAAGTAAGACAGATGTTTAAATTCTGTCAATTGCATCGTTTTATAACATTTTTCCGGACATTCGAACCAAATTTTGAACAATTTGAATCAAAATTGCGGTTCTAGAAGCCTTTTTTTAAAAATTTCAATAAATTATGTTAATTAGCAAAATTAAAATTAAAAAAAATTTTTTTTGCGATTTTCAGTTTTTTGGATCTATATTACATAGGTTTGTCAAATATTAATATTTTTGAACATAGTCCCGCGCCAAAATTAAGAAAATAAAAACGTCATTCAATTACAGAGTGCCCCCCTTAAATGTCAGCCGAATTCTTGTACAAATATGACAAATCAGTATGTACGACACGACAGCGATGTCGCTGTCGCTGTCGTGTCGTACATACTGACGATTGGTGTCCACCAAAGGCTGAAAGGGACACTTTTTAGTTTGTCAGTTTGTGCGTGCATCCATCCGTGCATGAATTTTCCTCAAATTACGCTTTCCTTCTCCGAGCAGCAGAGGGAATACCGTATTTATTCCGGGCAAAACAACACCCTGCCAGCCTGCCAATGGTAGTCTACGGCCTACGTAAAAAATGGGTTATCATTCATATGCGTACCTGTGGCAAAAGAAGCAGGTTTCAGTGGTGGTGTTTTCTAACCAAAACAATAAACTAATCTCCATTACTTAATTAACGGAAAGGAGCAGGTTACAGTGGTGGGCTTTTCTAACCAAAACAATAAACAATATCTCAATAACATAGGGTATTTCATACTTATAGTCTTATTTTTGCAATACGAAAATACCACAGGTACGGATATGAACTATACTGCTATAACTAATTATCGATTGGTAATCCTTGTTCACAGGTTTAATAATTGTTAAACAAACGTTTGCGTAGTACTGTTTTCGCGCTCTTTGATTGGATTGGATGGATAAAATGCCAATGCTAAATAATACAACTTCGTTCACTACATTTGATGGTTAATAATTACCAACAACAAATGGATAAGCAATTTCGACCTTTTATCTCCTTCAAAAAATAAAGCCACTTCTTCTAATTCGTCCAGTGATCCATGGTTTACTACCATAATCTTCAGAAACTGATCACCCTCAGAAGAGGTTTTGATGGTACACCCAACTGTTGGGTCTGATTCTGGGTCATGAAGAACCAGGCACTTCGAGTCAAAATACACACTAAGTCGAAGTATAACTTGGTCACGAGATCTAAGATTGGCCGCTTGCACAGTTTATTCCTTCAATAGGCCTACAAACCCGTTTATGATGTGGCGTTGTCACTTTCAGCATTTTACAGTAAGAATATAATAATTCCTATATATTTATCAAAGTTATCCCATGAAAGTTCTTTCCTTGTGAGTAAATTAAACTCTTGACCTATCTGAAAAGTAATAATCAAAACCAATTATTTTATACAGTATATAGTCCTACTGTATGCAATATATGTAATTATACATACTGTATAAGTATTTATATATATATATATATTATAATAATAAATATATAATATTATAATATTATATTATATAAATAAATATAATAATTATATATTTATATATATATATATTATATGTTGCCAAAGGAACTACCACTGCGAATAACAACTGTCAGTTTAAAGAAAGCTATATTATATTTCGGCCCATTACGGGTCTTTATCAAATACCGAAATGCTCTAAACCCTACTCACATACAGCACAAAATCAATCAGTCTGATAGTAGAATTTGAATTTACCGCCAATAAAACTTACAAACCAAAGAATACAGTAGGGCCTAAACCGTAAATATACTACAATTTATTAATCAGTTCGAATTCAAATTTATGTAATTTAACAATTATTGTCATAATCTAACCAATATCTATGAATAACTAATTTAAATTAAATAGCGCTACTTTGTCACAATAGTAATGTAGATATGTCAATAAATTGAATAGCACCAAATCATAATTAAATTAGCAATATTTGAGATGTAATGTAAATAATACTGTAGATACTGTATATCAATAGTACTGAATAATTTTATGAAATTTAACAACTAATAAAAAGTAAATGAAATAGCGCTACTTTGTCACAATAGTATATGTCAATTAATTTAATACCACAAATTCGTCATTATATTGGCAATATTCGAGATGTAATGTAGATACTACTGTAGATATGTCAAATAGTACTGAGAATATATGTAATAAGGGGTTAATTAAATTAATAAGCAATAACTCAGCACTACTTAGCTAATACTACTATTAGTAATTATATTGACAATATTTGTTGTAATGTAGATGATACTGTGGGTTAATCTAATTAACCCCTTATTACGTATTACTCAGTACTATTTGACATATCTACACAGTATCCTGTAAACGGTACATTACATATCAACTATTATTGCCAATATAATTAATAATTGTAGTATTGGCTAATTAGTGTTGAGTTATTCTTTTTTTTATATTTTAATTCAATTAATCCCTTATTACATATTTTCTCAGTACTATTTGACATATCTACAGTATCATTGACATTACATCTCGAATATTGAGAATATAATGACGAATTTGTGGTATTAAATTAATTGACATATACTATTGTGTCAAAGTAGCGCTATTTCATTTATTTTTTATAAGTTGTTAAATTTCATAAATTTATTCAGTACTATTGATATATCTACAGTATTATTTACATTACGTCTCAAATATTGCTAATTTAATTATGATTTGGTGCTATTCAATTTATTGACATATCTACATTACTATTGTGACAAAGTAGCGCTATTTAATTTAAATTAGTTATTCATAGATATTGGTTAGATTATGACAAATTGTTAAATTACATAAATTTGAATTCGAACTGATTAATAAATTGTAGTATGTTTACGGTTTAGGCCCTACTGTATTCTTTGGTTTGTAAGTTTTATTGGCGGTAAATTTAAATTCTACTAGACTGATTGATTTTGTGCTGTATGTGAGTGAGAGCATTTCGGTATTTGATAAAGACCCGTAAGCATATTTCAAATTGGGGTGTCGTTTCAGGCTATGGAAGTATTTTTGGGCTTCTAATTGGTTGTTTCTTCAATAAGCTCACCTCATTGGCTAACACTCTCACATAGCCAAAAGGTGTGTCGGTTCAGCCCAATTGCCAGAAGGGGTGTCGCTTGGGGAAAATCACTTTTATTACTTGTAATTTTACTTAGGCCTTCCTACTCCTTCCGTATTATACAGGTAAATCACAATTATATTGTCATATTCACTAATGTCTGGTGTTATTTGTTACCACACCATTTGTATTGGGTTTAGTTTATTAACAAATACTACTGCCATATATAATTATATTATATATTAATTCACAATAATATTTCCTCGAGCCACGTACAGTAGTAGCCGAAGCATTTGTAACCTGACAGTGTTTGGGGGGGGGGGGGTGGGTGGAGTGTGGGGTCAATAAAGGGAAATACTTGTGATTAGTTTTTGTCGCCTTTTACTTAATAACTAATGAGTTTGATTTAAATCTTTAAAGTTTGTAATATTTAGACATTAAATACGATCAAAATATGTGATTTTAACCACCGCTAGCGGGTGAAATGTCTAAACATTAAACAACCTCGACTTCTTACAGTACAGTAGTTTATCAGTCGGTTCAAAACCTTGGGAATATAAAAACAATTCACATTATTCGTTTGCAAAAGATTACTAATAATTTTTTAATGTTACTTTCTAAATGTTACTAATTGTTCTAAATGTTACTGATTGGTACAGTAGTCAACTTGCTTATTCAGTTATTAGGCCTATATACAGTACATACAGTATGTCAATGTCAGTGAGTACTGTACGGACAGTGCAGCAGTGACAAGCAGACGTATTCTTATTTAAAAACAATAGGACTACTATCCTGCTAGAGCTCTCTGCCTCTATCAGTCTTAACTACTACTACTAGGATCGGCATTTTTAAGAATGCAGTGCCGGCTTGTCGACAAAATTGCGCCGCCACAACTCCATCACCCATGACATTTGCTAGATCATCCGCATCTTCAAGGCCAGTTTCCTTTAGGATGCGTCTCAAGAAAGTAATGGGCTGTCCACCATGCTTATTCACTCCATGAGGCTGCCAAAGTACAAGATTATGCACTGGCTGGTCCTCACGGCGAAAGCAATGTCCTGCAAAGCGTAGGCGATTTTGTTCTAGTGTCAAGCTTGGGGGAACCAATGAGACACCTCCAATGTTATATAGTGTCTGGTTGGAGATGTGTGCATTGTACTTGACACAATGAACCCGGCGTAGCATTCTTGTGAATGTGCCATCCAGAGATTTGGTGTCCTCAGCAGTTAGAGCCCAGCATGGACTCCCATAGAGGAGTACTGGAACTACTGATGCTCTAAATAATTACTACTACTACTACAGTACTTCCCTAGACTTGCAACATCACCAATCTGCACTGATCTTAGCATAAGATCTTTATATGTCTTGGTAAGATCTTGGCACCTTTGCTCTATGATCTTAGCAGGGTTGGTAACGATCAGTGCAGATCTTTGCTGATTTCTGGAGTTTTAGTAAGATCAGTGTAGATCTTTGCAGAATTAATGATATATAACAAAGTTCTGCAAAGATCGTAATAGTTCTCAATCAATAATTAAGCAAAATTTGAAGCATTCTTCTGTTTGCGCTGTGGATTGTTACTATGGGGATATGGCAGTGGGGGATGTAGAACTAACCTAACACATCTTACCTACATATCCTAATGTACAACTACTGTAACACCTACACACCTAACATTTCCTATTGTCCCTATCTGTATATCTATTGTGTGGTAAATGGTATTATATTTAAGCAGAACAAATTTCAATTTGGTTTTAAGATAAGCCAATTTAACTTTGCATTAATATCAATAAATTTATATTAGATTCATATAAATTAATATAATTACTCTACTTGGCCACCAAATTAGATAATTCATATTGATGTAGATTTATAAATTTCTTTGTTTCTATACCTATTAAATGATAATTTATAATTAATTATTGATTGTTAATTTCTAACTTGATATTATCATGATAAGATCTAAAAAGATCTTCGTATAATATGTAATCTTATGTACAACGCTGTGAAAGAGAGTACTATGGTCGGTCAAATACGAAAAAAAAAATTATCATTGGCCTCTGCCTCTGGTGTTTTAAAATTTGGGCAGCCTCATTATCTGGCCTGATCTTATCCTGATCGTAGTCTGATCGTAGCAGATATAATAGCCATGTTGTTACTTTCCAAGACAATAATTATAATGTTTAATGTAATAATGGTTTTGATATTTAACAAATTGCAACCATACATTCAATAACTCATACAAACAATAAATATTTTTTCAATATTTTGTATATGTAAATTCTTAAAAGATTTTGTATGATCATTCTATGATCGTAGCAGATTTACAATGTATTATATGATCAGTGCAGATGAATCAAGCACATATGTAGCATGATCCGTATAGATCTTGGCAGATTCGTAAAGTCGCTAGTCTAGGGTTACTACTACTACTCTGCTACTTATTAGTACTAATACTTATTACTACTACTTAAGGTCAAAGGCAGAAAGGGTCTACAGTACCTATAACTGACCACGCATTGAAGCTCACAATCCGCTTACCCTAGGCATAAATATTACGTAAAGTAATATACGTAAAGAGATCACCTAAAATAATTACAGTATCTCGCGTATCTCCATGTCATTATCTACTGTTCCTTCAAGCAGTTCATGATATTCCTGGTGAACAGCCTTTTAATAGACAAGCGACTCTGTCGGAACCGAATACTCGCCTATGATTGCCTAACCGTCTTCCGGCAAAATCTTCCAGCAAACGGGCCAAAATGAATTATATGTTGTATAATTTTTGTTGAGCCATCTGCTGTCATACATACAGACAGAACGTCAAAGCAGCAAAGTGAAGCATGACAAAAAAGGCCTACCGCCGCTACGCTAACTGGCTAACCCTGTAACCGGACAGCCGGACTACCCCTACCGATATCACAGTTCCACAGTTACCGTAGGCCTAGTACAGTAGTAGGCCTATCACAGTATCACGCACGTACAGACGATCTGCAGTACTGACGTAGGCCTATCACTGTATTACCGATACCTTATTAAAGATTTCAGGATTTGATCCCAATCTCAGTCAGTCAAGTCTGTCAGTAGGCTAATCAAACTACTGAACTAGGCCCTACAGAATTATTTTCAAGATTTACAGATTTCAGGATTTACGACTAACTGACTAACAATGTCGCGTCACAGAGATATCCGTAACGCAGCGCACAGCGAGGAATACGCTGTTAGCTACGATGACGAGTACGGTTTGTCCGTTCCCGATTGCGACTACGCAATTTCTCCGCTAACGGCGCAACAGTTCCTCCTGTCTCGCAGCGTCGACAAACGACCGAATTTATCAAACTTTATCGACGGCGTTGACTCCCGAGGGATCCAACCGTCACGCATCGAATCCCCGCGGAACTCGTTAGATGACGATCTCTCCGACCCGCTCGCTGAATCCCTGGACCTCCGCAGTCTTGGACTCAACGACGCGGAGTTCGCTCGCCTTATGGAAGGCTTGGATGAACTCGGTTCCATCGTCGGCGACACCATCCCGGAGAGCGTGTTGGTTAGAACTCTACTCGAATGTAACTACAACACGGAGCGAGCGATCGACTCGCTACATAATCCGAGTCCCACTGGCCGCGTGTTTCCAAACGACCCGCTAGGTCCGTCAGCCAGAGACTCCGTAGGTCGAGGGCGAAAGATTGGCGAAGTAGGGCGCGGCGTGGGCATAGTAGGGCGCGGTCTGAGCGTTGAGGGGCGTGTACTAGGTCCTGTGCCCATGGAAGAAGACGGACTATTGCCGGATCCCGTGGCATCCAATGGGAATCTGCCCGAACACCACGACGCAAAACCACATATAAACGGCGGTATAACCGCTTCTGTCGCCGCGATTAAAATCGACTCGGAAGGTCCGAAACTTCCGGAGAGTCAACTGAAATGTTCCGGGGCCCCGGATACCGTGGTCAAACCGAAACTAGTTACTAGAGATGCCCCGCCGGCGAATCCGAAACCGCGGGAGCCTCGGGGCGGGAAGGGGTTGCTAAACCTTGTTGTGATCGGTCACGTGGACGCCGGGAAGAGCACGTTAATGGGTCACGTGCTGTACCAGCTGGGATGCGTTAATAAGAAGACAATAAATAAGTACGAGACAGGTAGGTGGTGTGTTCGGTTAATGGGTCACGTGTTGTACCAGCTGGGATGCGTTAATAAGAAGACAATAAATAAGTACGAGACAGGTAGGTGGTGTGTTCGGTTAATGGGTCACGTGTTGTACCAGCTGGGATGCGTTAATAAGAAGACAATGCATAAGTACGAGACAGGTAGGTGGTGTGTTCGGTTAATGGGTCACGTGTTGTACCAGCTGGGATGCGTTAATAAGAAGACAATAAATAAGTACGAGACAGGTAGGTGGTGTGTTCGGTTAATGGGTCACGTGTTGTACCAGCTGGGATGCGTTAATAAGAAGACAATGCATAAGTACGAGACAGGTAGGTGGTGTGTTCGGTTAATGGGTCACGTGTTGTACCAGCTGGGATGCGTTAATATGAAGACAATAAATAAGTACGAGACAGGTAGGTGGTGTGTTCGGTTAATGGGTCACGTGTTGTACCAGCTGGGATGCGTTAATATGAAGACAATAAATAAGTACGAGACAGGTAGGTGGTGTGTTCGGTTAATGCGTCACGTGTTGTACCAGCTGGGATGCGTTAATAAGAAGACAATAAATAAGTACGAGACAGGTAGGTGGTGTGTTCGGTTAATGGGTCACGTGTTGTACCAGCTGGGATGCGTTAATAAGAAGACAATGCATAAGTACGAGACAGGTAGGTGGTGTGTTCGGTTAATGGGTCACGTGTTGTACCAGCTGGGATGCGTTAATATGAAGACAATAAATAAGTACGAGACAGGTAGGTGGTGTGTTCGGTTAATGGGTCACGTGTTGTACCAGCTGGGATGCGTTAATATGAAGACAATAAATAAGTACGAGACAGGTAGGTGGTGTGTTCGGTTAATGCGTCACGTGTTGTACCAGCTGGGATGCGTTAATAAGAAGACAATAAATAAGTACGAGACAGGTAGGTGGTGTGTTCGGTTAATGGGTCACGTGTTGTACCAGCTGGGATGCGTTAATAAGAAGACAATGCATAAGTACGAGACGGGTAGGTGGTGTGTTAGGTTAATGGGTCACGTGTTGTACCAGCTGGGATGCGTTAATAAGAAGACAATGCATAAGTACGAGACAGGTAGGTGGTGTGTTCGGTTAATGGGTCACGTGTTGTACCAGCTGGGATGCGTTAATAAGAAGACAATGCATAAGTACGAGACAGGTAGGTGGTGTGTTCGGTTAATGGGTCACGTGTTGTACCAGCTGGGATGCGTTAATAAGAAGACAATGCATAAGTACGAGACAGGTAGGTGGTGTGTTCGGTTAATGGGTCACGTGTTGTACCAGCTGGGATGCGTTAATAAGAAGACAATGCATAAGTACGAGACAGGTAGGTGGTGTGTTCGGTTAATGGGTCACGTGTTGTACCAGCTGGGATGCGTTAATAAGAAGACAATGCATAAGTACGAGACAGGTAGGTGGTGTGTTCGGTTAATGGGTCACGTGTTGTACCAGCTGGGATGCGTTAATAAGAAGACAATGCATTAGTACGAGACAGGTAGGTGGTGTGTTCGGTTAATGGGTCACGTGTTGTACCAGCTGGGATGCGTTAATAAGAAGACAATGCATAAGTACGAGACAGGTAGGTGGTGTGTTCGGTTAATGGGTCACGTGTTGTACCAGCTGGGATGCGTTAATAAGAAGACAATGCATTAGTACGAGACAGGTAGGTGGTGTGTTCGGTTAATGGGTCACGTGCTGTGCCAGCTGGGATGCGTTAATAAGAAGACAATGCATAAGTACGAGACAGGTAGGTGGTGTGTTCGGTTAATGGGTCACGTGTTGTACCAGCTGGGATGCGTTAATAAGAAGACAATGCATTAGTACGAGACAGGTAGGTGGTGTGTTCGGTTAATGGGTCACGTGTTGTACCAGCTGGGATGCGTTAATAAGAAGACAATGCATTAGTACGAGACAGGTAGGTGGTGCGTTCGGTTAATGGGTCACGTGCTGTGCCAGCTGGGATGCGTTAATAAGAAGACAATGCATAAGTACGAGACAGGTAGGTGGTGTGTTCGGTTAATGGGTCACGTGTTGTACCAGCTGGGATGCGTTAATAAGAAGACAATGCATAAGTACGAGACAGGTAGGTGGTGTGTTCGGTTAATGGGTCACGTGTTGTACCAGCTGGGATGCGTTAATAAGAAGACAATGCATTAGTACGAGACAGGTAGGTGGTGTGTTCGGTTAATGGGTCACGTGCTGTGCCAGCTGGGATGCGTTAATAAGAAGACAATGCATAAGTACGAGACAGGTAGGTGGTGTGTTCGGTTAATGGGTCACGTGTTGTACCAGCTGGGATGCGTTAATAAGAAGACAATGCATAAGTACGAGACAGGTAGGTGGTGTGTTCAGTTAATGGGTCACGTGTTGTACCAGCTGGGATGCGTTAATAAGAAGACAATGCATAAGTACGAGACAGGTAGGTGGTGTGTTCGGTTAATGGGTCACGTGTTGTACCAGCTGGGATGCGTTAATAAGAAGACAATGCATAAGTACGAGACAGGTAGGTGGTGTGTTCGGTTAATGGGTCAGGTGCTGTACCAGCTGGGATGCGTTAATATGAAGACAATAAATAAGTACGAGACAGGTAGGTGGTGTGTTCGGTTAATGGGTCACGTGTTGTACCAGCTGGGATGCGTTAATATGAAGACAATGCATAAGTACGAGACAGGTAGGTGGTGTGTTCGGTTAATGGGTCACGTGTTGTACCAGCTGGGATGCGTTAATAAGAAGACAATAAATAAGTACGAGACAGGTAGGTGGTGTGTTCGGTTAATGGGTCACGTGTTGTACCAGCTGGGATGCGTTAATAAGAAGACAATAAATAAGTACGAGACAGGTAGGTGGTGTGTTCGGTTAATGGGTCACGTGTTGTACCAGCTGGGATGCGTTAATAAGAAGACAATAAATAAGTACGAGACAGGTAGGTGGTGTGTTCGGTTAATGGGTCAGGTGCTGTACCAGCTGGGATGCGTTAATAAGAAGACAATGCATAAGTACGAGACAGGTAGGTGGTGTGTTCGGTTAATGGGTCACGTGTTGTACCAGCTGGGATGCGTTAATATGAAGACAATGCATAAGTACGAGACAGGTAGGTGGTGTGTTCGGTTAATGCGTCACGTGTTGTACCAGCTGGGATGCGTTAATAAGAAGACAATAAATAAGTACGAGACAGGTAGGTGGTGTGTTCGGTTAATGGGTCACGTGTTGTACCAGCTGGGATGCGTTAATAAGAAGACAATGCATAAGTACGAGACAGGTAGGTGGTGTGTTCGGTTAATGGGTCACGTGTTGTACCAGCTGGGATGCGTTAATAAGAAGACAATGCATAAGTACGAGACAGGTAGGTGGTGTGTTCGGTTAATGGGTCACGTGTTGTACCAGCTGGGATGCGTTAATAAGAAGACAATAAATAAGTACGAGACAGGTAGGTGGTGTGTTCGGTTAATGGGTCACGTGTTGTACCAGCTGGGATGCGTTAATAAGAAGACAATGCATAAGTACGAGACAGGTAGGTGGTGTGTTCGGTTAATGGGTCACGTGTTGTACCAGCTGGGATGCGTTAATAAGAAGACAATGCATAAGTACGAGACAGGTAGGTGGTGTGTTCGGTTAATGGGTCACGTGTTGTACCAGCTGGGATGCGTTAATAAGAAGACAATGAATAAGTACGAGACAGGTAGGTGGTGTGTTCGGTTAATGGGTCACGTGTTGTACCAGCTGGGATGCGTTAATATGAAGACAATGCATAAGTACGAGACAGGTAGGTGGTGTGTTCGGTTAATGGGTCACGTGTTGTACCAGCTGGGATGCGTTAATAAGAAGACAATGCATAAGTACGAGACAGGTAGGTGGTGTGTTTGGTTAATGGGTCACGTGTTGTACCAGCTGGGATGCGTTAATATGAAGACAATGCATAAGTACGAGACAGGTAGGTGGTGTGTTCGGTTAATGCGTCACGTGTTGTACCAGCTGGGATGCGTTAATAAGAAGACAATGCATAAGTACGAGACAGGTAGGTGGTGTGTTCGGTTAATGGGTCACGTGTTGTACCAGCTGGGATGCGTTAATAAGAAGACAATAAATAAGTACGAGACAGGTAGGTGGTGTGTTCGGTTAATGGGTCACGTGTTGTACCAGCTGGGATGCGTTAATAAGAAGACAATGCATAAGTACGAGACAGGTAGGTGGTGTGTTCGGTTAATGGGTCACGTGTTGTACCAGCTGGGATGCGTTAATAAGAAGACAATGCATAAGTACGAGACAGGTAGGTGGTGTGTTCGGTTAATGGGTCACGTGTTGTACCAGCTGGGATGCGTTAATAAGAAGACAATAAATAAGTACGAGACAGGTAGGTGGTGTGTTCGGTTAATGGGTCACGTGTTGTACCAGCTGGGATGCGTTAATAAGAAGACAATGCATAAGTACGAGACAGGTAGGTGGTGTGTTCGGTTAATGGGTCACGTGTTGTACCAGCTGGGATGCGTTAATAAGAAGACAATGCATAAGTACGAGACAGGTAGGTGGTGTGTTCGGTTAATGGGTCACGTGTTGTACCAGCTGGGATGCGTTAATAAGAAGACAATAAATAAGTACGAGACAGGTAGGTGGTGTGTTCGGTTAATGGGTCACGTGTTGTACCAGCTGGGATGCGTTAATATGAAGACAATGCATAAGTACGAGACAGGTAGGTGGTGTGTTCGGTTAATGGGTCACGTGTTGTACCAGCTGGGATGCGTTAATAAGAAGACAATGCATAAGTACGAGACAGGTAGGTGGTGTGTTTGGTTAATGGGTCACGTGTTGTACCAGCTGGGATGCGTTAATATGAAGACAATGCATAAGTACGAGACAGGTAGGTGGTGTGTTCGGTTAATGCGTCACGTGTTGTACCAGCTGGGATGCGTTAATAAGAAGACAATGCATAAGTACGAGACAGGTAGGTGGTGTGTTCGGTTAATGGGTCACGTGTTGTACCAGCTGGGATGCGTTAATAAGAAGACAATAAATAAGTACGAGACAGGTAGGTGGTGTGTTCGGTTAATGGGTCACGTGTTGTACCAGCTGGGATGCGTTAATATGAAGACAATAATTAAGTACGAGACAGGTAGGTGGTGTGTTCGGTTAATGGGTCACGTGTTGTACCAGCTGGGATGCGTTAATAAGAAGACAATGCATAAGTACGAGACAGGTAGGTGGTGTGTTCGGTTAATGGGTCACGTGTTGTACCAGCTGGGATGCGTTAATAAGAAGACAATGCATAAGTACGAGACAGGTAGGTGGTGTGTTCGGTTAATGGGTCACGTGTTGTACCAGCTGGGATGCGTTAATAAGAAGACAATAAATAAGTACGAGACAGGTAGGTGGTGTGTTCGGTTAATGGGTCACGTGTTGTACCAGCTGGGATGCGTTAATATGAAGACAATGCATAAGTACGAGACAGGTAGGTGGTGTGTTCGGTTAATGGGTCACGTGTTGTACCAGCTGGGATGCGTTAATAAGAAGACAATGCATAAGTACGAGACAGGTAGGTGGTGTGTTCGGTTAATGGGTCACGTGTTGTACCAGCTGGGATGCGTTAATAAGAAGACAATAAATAAGTACGAGACAGGTAGGTGGTGTGTTCGGTTAATGGGTCACGTGTTGTACCAGCTGGGATGCGTTAATATGAAGACAATAATTAAGTACGAGACAGGTAGGTGGTGTGTTCGGTTAATGGGTCACGTGTTGTACCAGCTGGGATGCGTTAATAAGAAGACAATGCATAAGTACGAGACAGGTAGGTGGTGTGTTCGGTTAATGGGTCACGTGTTGTACCAGCTGGGATGCGTTAATATGAAGACAATGCATAAGTACGAGACAGGTAGGTGGTGTGTTCAGTTAATGCGTCACGTGTTGTACCAGCTGGGATGCGTTAATATGAAGACAATGCATAAGTACGAGACAGGTAGGTGGTGTGTTCAGTTAATGCGTCACGTGTTGTACCAGCTGGGATGCGTTAATAAGAAGACAATGCATAAGTACGAGACAGGTAGGTGGTGTGTTCGGTTAATGGGTCACGTGTTGTACCAGCTGGGATGCGTTCATAAGAAGACAATGCATAAGTACGAGACAGGTAGGTGGTGTGTTCGGTTAATGGGTCACGTGTTGTACCAGCTGGGATGCGTTAATAAGAAGACAATAAATAAGTACGAGACAGGTAGGTGGTGTGTTCGGTTAATGGGTCACGTGTTGTACCAGCTGGGATGCGTTCATAAGAAGACAATGCATAAGTACGAGACAGGTAGGTGGTGTGTTCGGTTAATGGGTCACGTGTTGTACCAGCTGGGATGCGTTCATAAGAAGACAATGCATAAGTACGAGACAGGTAGGTGGTGTGTTCGGTTAATGGGTCAGGTGCTGTACCAGCTGGGATGCGTTAATAAGAAGACAATGCATAAGTACGAGACAGGTAGGTGGTGTGTTCAGTTAATGCGTCACGTGTTGTACCAGCTGGGATGCGTTAATATGAAGACAATGCATAAGTACGAGACAGGTAGGTGGTGTGTTCGGTTAATGGGTCACGTGTTGTACCAGCTGGGATGCGTTCATAAGAAGACAATGCATAAGTACGAGACAGGTAGGTGGTGTGTTCAGTTAATGCGTCACGTGTTGTACCAGCTGGGATGCGTTAATATGAAGACAATGCATAAGTACGAGACAGGTAGGTGGTGTGTTCAGTTAATGCGTCACGTGTTGTACCAGCTGGGATGCGTTCATAAGAAGACAATGCATAAGTACGAGACAGGTAGGTGGTGTGTTCGGTTAATGGGTCACGTGTTGTACCAGCTGGGATGCGTTCATAAGAAGACAATGCATAAGTACGAGACAGGTAGGTGGTGTGTTCGGTTAATGGGTCACGTGTTGTACCAGCTGGGATGCGTTCATAAGAAGACAATGCATAAGTACGAGACAGGTAGGTGGTGTGTTCGGTTAATGGGTCACGTGTTGTACCAGCTGGGATGCGTTAATATGAAGACAATGCATAAGTACGAGAAAGGAACAAGGGTGCCCAGCCCATATTTAAAGGATATGAAAGTACTTACTTATAACTATGAGTTATATTAAAGTTTTAATGCAGATGGCCCATGTGAAGTTTACCACACTACCTGCTGTTATATTTCGCTTTGTAGTTTACCCCAATTTGAAGAATGCAATTTTTTAAAATACCCAGGTTTCAGAAGGGCTGAATCTAACCAAAGCAATAAACCAATTCGCATCTGTACTGTACAGGTTACAATGGAGAAATCAGCGCTATAAAGCACCCTTTATAATAATAAAAAAATTTAAAAAATACCGACTCTTCATATAAAATTCCAATTAAAATTCGACAGAAAAATTAAAACCTAGTATTCTTCACATTGGCGATACACATCATATTGTACCGACCAGCTAAAATGACGGTAAAAATTATTAAATTGAAGTTGCATTGAATTATTTGAATAATATTTACACTGTATAGTGAAAATGTACATAATTGTAATTTGTTTCTCGCAGAATCTCGTAAGTTGGGTAAATCTTCCTTCGCATTCGCGTGGGTGCTGGACGAGACTGGCGAGGAGAGAACTCGTGGGATCACCATGGACATCGCGACATCGCAGTTCGAGACGGACAAATACATAATAAACCTGTTAGACGCCCCGGGACATAAAGACTTTATACCCAACATGATAAGCGGAGCTTCTGCTGCAGATGTGGCAGTGCTGGTGGTGGACGCGTCAACGGGAGGGTTCGAAGCGGGGTTCGAATCCGGGGGACAGACGCGCGAACACGCGTTGTTAGTCCGCTCTCTCGGGGTCACTCAGTTGGTAGTCGCTGTTAATAAACTCGACTTAGTTGGTTGGCAGGAATCCCGGTTTACTAGTATAGTCGGTAAACTGGGACAATTCCTCAAACAGGCGGGGTTTAAAGAGTCGGACGTTAAGTACTTACCGTGTAGCGGTTTGAACGGGATTAATCTGACTCGCCCTGCGGAGGAGCCGGCGTTGACCAGTTGGTACCCTCACGGGCCTTCCTTACTCGGCGCCATTAACGCGTTCTCGCTGCCACCCCGGCCCGTGGACGGCCCGTTGCGTTTCGGCGTGTCCGACGTCTATAAAGGACTCGGTTCCGGGATCTCGGTAGCCGGGAAACTCTCCTCGGGACGCGTGGATGTCGGGGACCGACTGGTGGTGCTGCCGGCCGCGGAGTCCGGCACCGTGAAACAGATCGCGGTCTACGGCGTGGCCAAACCCGCTGCGGAGGCCGGGGATCAGGCAGACCTCACGCTCCTCGGCGTCGATCCCAATAAGGTGGGGGTCGGGAGCGTCGTGTGCCGCAGAGGCGCCTCTTTGGTGCCCTGCACAGCGCGGTTCATAGCTAGGTTGCTTGTGTTCCCTATCACCGTTCCCATCACCCCCGGGTTCCCCGTGGTGTTCCATCACCAGAACGTCATTGAACCCGCCGTTATCAGTAAACTCATCAGTTTGTTGAGTCGCAGTTCGGGTGAGGTGGTGAAGAAACGCCCGAAGTGTTTGGGGAAGTCGTGTAACGCGTTGGTTCAGATTACAGTAAACAAACCGATATGCGTGGAACTGTACAGCGACAATAAGGACCTTGGGAGGTTTATGCTGCGTTATGGAGGGTCAACTATAGCCGCGGGGGTTGTAACTCAGATTAAATAGGTATTAATTAGGTGGGCTTTTAGGTGTTTGTTGCTGATATTTTAATGATTGGTGCTCGTTTGTGTTTTGTATTTACAAGAGTTTCAACATTTAAACGTATTCGCCTTTTTCGTTTTTAACACGTTAGCAGCGGATTGTGCACCGGTGAACATGACCTATGCAACACTGTAGTGTGGAGCTAATATGGCGTGGTTAGCACTTAATGCGGATGCCTTAAGTTGAGCACCGGTGCTCAAATACTTCAGCCGCTGCCTATGTATGTGTGCGACCTCTAAAGAGCTCCGGTGCTCAAATACATCAGCCGCTGTCTATGTGTGTGTGTGCGACCTCTAAAAGACTCGTATTTTTTTTTGGGGGGGGGGGGGGGGGGGGGTTGTGCAACAGTGCACAATTCCCACTACACAAGAGCTCCGGTGCTCAAACTTACATATAAATAAAGCGGAATATTTAAAATGATTAGTGATATTCTACTATTCGATTTAGTTCATTGACTGTTTGTTAAATACCCGCTCCCATAAAGAGAGGTACGTTTCCGGGAGAGGGGAGGGGTGGGGGGCTAGGTGGCACCCCCCACTCCCGAAATTCTGAAAGTGTCCCAATATGGTGGGGTAATGATTGTTAAAATTTTGAAAACATCTAGTTAGACTTTTTTTATAGAGAGTACAATGTTTTAGATGTAAAATAAACAAGCAAAATTAAAGCTGTATTATTGTTTCGGGTATAACTAAGTCTACATTTTGTAATTCTCACTCACTAGACGATGCAGTAGCTTGGTCTAGTGGTGACATTCCTGACCTTCCAATCAGGAGGCCCTGGTTCGATCCCTGGATGGGGCAGTGCTGCCTCACTGTTTGGGTGCAGTTCTTTAATTGTTTACTGATGTTTACTAAAGATTTACTGTGGAAGATCACCCATGGTGGTGAACAGGAATTCATTTAGAAAACAGTGTGGACGGGTTTACTGTGGAAGATCACCTTATGGTGGTGGACCGGCATTCCTTTAGGAAACAGAGTGGAAGGGTTTACTGTTGAAGATAACCAATGGTGGTGAACAGGCATTCCTTTAGGAAACAGAGTGGAAGGTTTTACTGTGGAAGATCACCCATGGTGGTGAATAGGCATTCCTTTAGGAAACAGAGTGGAAGGGTTTACTGTGGAAGATCACCCATGGTGGTGAACAGGCATTCCTTGTCTTAACGTGCCTAAAAGATTATCCCATTCATTTTGTCATTCTCGATATAACAAAGCAAATCTTGTAATAAATGAATAAATATACTATTTAAAAAACCAACAACAACTGTTAATGAAGCCAACTACACTTTGTGGCTGACTAGGCCATGTCCACAAATGTGAACTTATAATTTGCATCAGCAATTGCCATGAGTACAATTGAAAATAAACCTTTATAGTTGTAATATAAAGTCGGCCGCTATTGGATGGTGCCTTTTTGGCAGCATATTTCACATCCAGAGCGCCTATACAGTTGGGAAAGTGCCACAGCCTCCAAAAGTTATCAGCGATCTCATTAATTAAATTGGATTGTGATGGCCGTTTAATATAATCTTTAAGGTTACGCCATAATGCTTCACACGTAGGGCCTACTGTATCTTTTATAATTACAGAAACAACCAAATTAGCAACTTATTGCGCGTTTTCATTGCATATTAATAATTGCAAAAAGTGTGAAATTAAGTACATAAAATGAATACAAAAAATATTACAAACTTATAAATTATTGTCAATATAAATAAAGTTTGAAGCCAGTAATATTATTTATGTATAGTATAAACGGGTGTGTCTGTATCAGATGCCTGTCTGATATCAGACGGGTCTTCAGACCTCAGACGCGTCTGACATCACACTGTGTATAAACGGGCCTTTAGTCTGATTCTCAAGATCTTTATATGTTGCCTGTGTATCTTGAGCATATCAAGTTAGAAGAAACTGCTGAAGAAATTCAGTTATTGAATTATTAACCTAGACTTTAAGCACCACAACCCTAATGGAGATACTTCGCCTCATCAATTAAACTCAATAGTTTCGTTTTCTGATCCAGGCTTCCATTTGCAATGGTGATGGAACTGATCGATTTCTTTAAGTATTACTTATTCCTACGAGCGAACTTCACTCGTAAACGTGCAGCTGTACACATTCAGTCAATCGCTTTCCACTAAACGAGTATTGGTTAGTAGTTCAGTTGCTACAAAAACAAACTACGTCAGAGTTTAATATTGTCCAATGCGGTGAAGGCTGGGGAAATATAATTGTTTATACAATACAAAAAATACGAATGTGATTGTTGATTGGTTTATTTAGAAGCATTTTTATACGTACATAATACCTGTAGTATAGTATACTAACATGTAACTGACTTATTATTGTGTTATTATTTGGCTGGTCAATGCACCCTGTCAGCTGAATGAGGAATGGAGAACAATGTAGGCTTACTTCTACTGTACAAACTGGTTTATTACATAACTTATTAAATAATACAGTATGTACAATAATACTGTAAGGTACTCCACTACAGAATATATTATTGCAATATTGAACTGTTGAATTACTAACTATTTACTATATTGTGTATAATGTAGGTCCCGAGTGTTAATATTTACTCGAACGAGCGAAATATTGAAACCAGCTGATACTATGAACTTGTACTTTATTCTTTATACTATTAGTTTTTTCCCTGTATATTTATTATATATTTTATTTTTACTGATCTTGGGCGGATCAGATAATTTTATATATTGGTTCTGTACATAAAGTAAGTCTCCTTCTACAATGCGTAAAACAGTACATTTTTTATAAACCAGCAAGCATGTTCTAGAACAACAATTTAAAAATAACAAAAACTAGCTCTGCTACTATATTAATGTTGAACTATTTTAAAAAATGTAATAGAATTATAAAAATAATAGCTAACATGTTGATGAACATGTGATGTGTTTAAGGCCCCCCTCACACGGAGCAACTTGTTTCTGCAACTTGTTTCTGAAACTTGTTGCTGGACCCCCTCACACACAGAAACTTGTTGCTGCAACTTGTTTCAGCAACTTGTTTCTGCAACTTGTTGCTGGACCCCCTCACACACAGAAACTTGTTGCTGAAGAAAATAACAATTATTTGCAAATAAATAGCTAACAAGTCCAGTCATTTATATATAATATCACATCACTCAAATTATCTAATATTAGCTAGTATCAAAAAATGGAATGTAATAAAAGTTTTTCAAAAAGTTGCTGGGAATATAACTTCCAGCAACTTGTTGCTGGTCTCCCTCACACACAGAAACAAGTTGCGGAAACAAGTTGCTCCGTGTGAGGGGGGCCTTACGCCGGTGTTATTCATTCTGGTGCTAATTTATCGGGACATAGCCCCATTTTCTTAAAGCTACAATTAACTGATACATTACATGTCGGGGAACATTCTTGCACTGCTACCCGTAAAAGTAATATTAATTTTATTCGTGCATCGACCGACCAGCAACGGTTGTTTAAGAATAAATTATGTAATGTTTTAGGCAATTTAAGTAATGATTCAGTTACTGATGCTTGTATTAATTGTACAGACATATTTTGTGTTAATATTAGTCATAGAATTAGTGCTGAAAAATACGCGTTTGATATTTTAGAGTCCATTGACAAATGTGCCAGTTGCACATTTGTCAATGGACTCTAAAATATTTATGCACACCATGTTGGTACATCCAATTAATGCAGTTACGAGAACTAAAAGTTGTCCATCACGATAATTTACAGTAGAATAAGAGTCATTTGCGCCAAAGAGTAGGTTCTGGTCATCTGTGGCACTACTTACCTTAATCCCAAAAACAAAATAATTTTGGTATCTAACTAAGTTTGGACCCATTTGATGACATTTGAGGCATGTAGGAAGTTATTTCTTGAGTCATTGATATTTCATTAATGTGTTATAATGCTATAAATATCATTATGGTGCATCGCGATGGCTCAATATTTCAACTCCCTTGGGATCCGTCAAGATATCTACGAAATTTAGAGATATTTTTTTTTCCTTCATTTTTTACCATTTGGAAACTTTTGCGCATCGGTAGAACAATGAAATCGAAAAAAAAAGTAAAAAAATCACCGCCCTACTACTCACCTGCCTATGTACAATACAAACTTAATGTATTTATAAGTTAATGAGTCAAAATTAATGTGGAACGAGTCAAAACTGCGAGCCATTAGCCATCTGTTAATTATACTATGGCTGTTTTCTAAAAGTCAAGAGGGTGTGCACTGGTTAACGCTACATACTGTGGACGTAAGTGCCATACAATACCCACGTTCTGGGGACCTTTCGCGAACTGGGGACGTCCCCAGAACGTTCTGACTGGAAATTCGAAATCTTCATTGCCAAATTAGTCTAAATATGAAATTTCACCGTATTTAGGCTCAGTCCCCACTTTGTTTGTGTTAAGCCGCACTCGTATGTGTTCGGTGTGTATGGGGTGTAAATATTGATGTCCCCACTATAACAGTGATAAGTATACACACATTATCTACGTCATTTTGTGACGTCACAATGTCCCCAGTGAGCTTAATTTTTAACGACCCCGGTTTGTGGTTGAAATTAAGTATGTTATGTGTTATGTTCAATTATTTATGGATTAGTTAGTCAGGTCTGTCGTTGAGTCAATGCAGCTCAGGCAATCCCTAGATAATGTTTTTTTATTGTTTTTATACACTCGTGAATAATTGTAAAAGTTAATATTTCCTTATGAGTTACCTAAGCACCCCTTGTGGTGCAACTTTCCTCAGTTCCTATAACAATGGATTTTCACTTAGTCGATAGTGCTAAACAATCCCGCATGCACTATGCATACAAGCATGTATAAATCTTTTAAAAAATATGTGGACAAATATCGTAATACGGCCACTGCTACTTTTTTTTTCTGCGGGGGCACTAATTAAATTCATGTTTAAACAAACAAAGTGGAGCACAACGATATATGATATAACTCTTATCATTCAAATTACATTCACATCATTCAATTATATTAATTATATCATTAATTTTATACCTTTAATTTTTTAGACCCTTCTACGTACTGTAGTGGAAATAGACATTATAATAAATTAACGAAAACACACCCATTTTAAATAGTGTACTGTCCCTTGCGCACATCCGGGGACATTAGTTTTTTAGTGCTGAGAGTATTATATTATGCCCGACGTTCTACTTATGTAGGTAGTTGCAATGGACGTTAAGAATATATAATAATATTAATAAATTAACGAGAACACACCGTTCCAAATACTGTCCCTTGCGCACATCTGGGGACATTAGTTTTTGTATTGTTTTTCTGCAGACCATACGGTATGTAGTTGCAATGGACATTAAGAAATGTTTTTATATATTGACGAAATCACACCATTCTAAATACTGTCCCTTGCGCACATCTGGGGACATTAGTTTTTGTATTATTTTTTCTGCAGGCCATACGGTATGTAGTTGCAATGGACATTAAGAAATGTTTTTATATATTGACGAAATCACACCATTCTAAATACTGTCCCTTGCGCACATCTGGGGACATTAGTTTTTGTAGTGCTGGGAGTATTATAATAGGCCCTACGTATAGTTGCAATGAATGCTACTACTACTAGGTCGGGCAAACTCGGACAGGGGAAATGAGATCCTTCCAGGATTCCCGATTCTCCAACTACTACTAGGTCGAGCGTTCACGGAGGGTGGTTGATACAGGTGGTATTGTACCATAAAGCTCGGCGTTTGTCATGTGTTGTCTCCAGCTGATGTTTAGGGCTGCCCTTAGAAGTCTTGTGTAGCATCCATCAATTCGTTGTTAAAGTGATTTCGTCAGTGTCCAGGTCTTACCCCCGTATAAAAATACACTTTCCACTGTGGCTCGAAAGAACTTAGTCTTCAGGTGCCTGGAGAGATCTGATTTCCAGATGGTATCCATTTTTGATAGAGCTAGCCAAGCCTTTGCTTTCCTAACTTGTATGTCCTTTTTGCTACTCTATCCATGATCCAAGGTACTGGAAGTCATCGACCTTCCTTAGTTGATTATTCACTGAAAATTTCAAACGAATTCATTAAAAAATGACGGTGTAGATAGGTTTTGAGTGAAGGAAAAAATGAGAAATAATATTCTGAGTTAAATGCATGTAAAGTTTAAAACCTTCCCGCGCGAATTGGTTAGTCTCTATGTGACCAATTTCTAAACAAGTATAAAAATTTATAAATCGCTATTTTCATTTAGAAATTTCCCTAACATACAGAATTTAGAAAAAACCCTGGGGGGGGGGGGTCAGGTGCCTGTATGACGACACTATATTCCAGGACATGGTTCACGTAGAGCCTATCTCACCTATAGAAAAACCAATGTCCCCAGATGTGCGTAAAGGACAGTATTTTCAATGGTATGTTTTTGCTAAATATATTAAATATTCTTAACATTCATTGCAACTATACGTAGGGCCTATTATAATACTCCAAGCACTAAAAAAACTAATGTCCCCAGATGTGCGCAAGGGACAGTATTTAGAACGGTGTGTTTTCGTCAATATATAAAAAAATGTCTTAATGTCCATTGCAACTACATACCGTATGGCCTGCAGAAAAAACAATACAAAAACTAATGTCCCCAGATGTGCGCAATGGACAGTATTTAGAACGGTGTGATTTCGTCAATATATAAAAACATTTCTTAATGTCCATTGCAACTACATACCGTATGGCCTGCAGAAAAAACAATACAAAAACTAATGTCCCCAGATGTGCGCAAGGGACAGTATTTAGAACGGTGTGTTTTCGTCAATATATAAAAACATTTCTTAATGTCCATTGCAACTACATACCGTATGGCCTGCAGAAAAAACAATACAAAAACTAATGTCCCCAGATGTGCGCAAGGGACAGTATTTGGAACGGTGTGTTCTCGTTAATTTATTATATAAGACATATTCTTAGCGTCTATTGCTCTTACAATACGTACTGTAGAAGGGTCCAAATAATTTTAAAGCATAAAATTCATAATTAATATAATTGAATGATAAGAGCTATATCATTAATTGTTGTGCGCCACTCTATTTGTATTTATATACAACCTAAAATTAATTAGTCTTCCCGCAGAAAAAAATAATATTTTTAGCAGTGATGGCAGTATTACGGTATATTTCTTGAGACTGCAAGTATTTTCAAAACAAATTGCTACATGCTAACTTGTATGCATTGCTTTACAGGCGGGATTGTTCAGCGCTATCGCTATCGACTAAGTGAAAACCCATTGTTATAGTAACTGAGTAAACTAAGGAAACTTGTACCACAAGTAGTCCTTAGGTAACTAATAGGAAAATATTAACTTTTACAATAATTATTCACGAGTGTATAAAAACAATAAAAGAACATTATCTCTATGGACTGACCCGACCAAGTAGTCCAATTACTAGAATCATATCCATGAAGTTGCATAAAAACAAAGCATTTCAGTTTCCTTTCCCATATACTGTATGTGTTACACTAGTTGTGGAATGTGGACATTAATTTTCGTATGTGTCTTGACCCCAGTTGGGGTTTGTGGACATCACTGAACACACTCAGGCACAACACACATAATTATGACGTCACCAAAAGCAATGTCCGCACAGTGAATGTAAAAAAATGATTTTTGAAATATTGGAAAAATTTTAAATTTTGAAAAGCAAACATTTCCCATTACTTATTAGGAAGCTAATTTGAAAATTTGAAGGATTTTCATTGGATAGTTCTCTAGATATTTAATAAATAAGTACGTCCACAGATCCCTTGGTTGTGAGCTTGTCCACAGAATCCATAGTTAACCCGTATAGGTGGGGGTGTGTGTGTTTACGAATTACCTAGCACGCTAACTTTAAGTGAGAAGTTTCTATACAAAGTGATAACACCAAAATAGTGCTAACACCACTCAGAAAATGAATCCTCAATGTCAAATTTATATATTTTTGAGGTCAAAAGGGTATGATCCCACTTTCGCCAAATCGCAACTTATGAGAAAAAATGCACAGATTCTATGTTTCCTATAGCGACCTCATTGGGAAGAACATATAACTATAATCCTAACATTTAGTCCTTTATGAAAACCACTGACCGTAATTAACTTTATTTACATGGTCCTCCTAACTTTCGCATTGTTAGCATTTTATAAAAAACTAAGGCCCGTTTCCGCGCGGCTTTTTTTGAAATCTCGAAATACAGCTTAAAAAAGGCTCAGAAACCGCACATAAAAAAATCTCGCGGAAACGGGCCTATAAAGCCTCACAGTATACTAACTATTTATTATATTGCGTACATGTATGTATGACTTTGTCTGACGCCAATCCGGGATGATATTATTTTCATGGTCGAGCAAAGTTCGGAATCCTTCCGTCCTGCCCTGCTCTTTGTTTTCTGCCTTGACTTCTTTGTATTTTGCCCTGTTCTTTGTTTTCTGTCCTGCTCTTTGTTTTCATTACTGGTAGTTGTGAGCCACTGATACTTGGCAGAGGTCTACTACACCAAAGGCAGCTTTGCAGTTATCCTGTCTGCTGTTAGGGGGCGTTGTGAAGTCCTTCTCCCATTTCATTGTTTATAATTTTTTTGCAGATACCTGGCAGAGGTGTACTTCAGTAAGTAAAACATTCATGCTGCGGGATTGGCGGAGGAGGCTGACCTGACCGCAGTTCTAACTATAATTTAACTTGTTTGAATATATTAGAATTATTGAATTATTGTTTAATATAAGACTAAATTCGTATAATGAGTGGAAAAACATTATTTTAATAAAGTATTATTAATTAACAATTACATTTCATTTGTATATATATTGCGATTATTTTTCATAGAGAATACAGACAAAGTCAATTAGACAGGAATGAGTTAGTTTAATTACAGGCTACGTAATTCTTAAAAATTTTCAGTTGATTCAGATATAATATTATTCTTATAATTTTTTATGAAAAGGTAGCAAATAATTTAATACTGTTGATCATTCACTGATAGTAATGGAATCAACACTATAGTCCAAAATAACTTCCAGCCATTCATCCCTTTCTGCTACACTTTCAAACCAGATATCCTTGATGACCTGCTTGCTCTTCCAGCCTAAGAGATTGTACATACCTTGAATTCGACTCTGACCCGAATTTCTCAACCTAATCCCAGATGTTATCATCAAACAACCATTAAGGGTATCTTCCTCTCGTGTAAGAGGTGCTGCTACAAACGTTTCTAGGTCGTATACCTTTACAAATTGTACTCGAATTTCAGGCTTCTCTATGCTTGGGGTCAATCTCAACTCCATTCGGTTCTTCAGATTGTAGATCATTTCGCCCCAAAACGGTTTCATCTTTTCCTTTTTGTACAGGTATATGAGTCCTTCCTTAACCAACTGATATGATTTCTTGGTACTTGTGTTGTATTTCTCAAAGAAGTTGAACAGAATGTCAACATCATCTTTATCAGCGGCGTGTATGAAATAAATTTGTTTCTCTTTCTTAAACTCCTGATAGATTACAAGTCCACCACCAAGGCCTGGTTGAAGATATTTCATCCCTTCTAATTCAAGGTATGCGCGATCGCATCGATTCGTTCTATACACCTCGAGGGGGTAACTTCCAAATACTTTACATAACCAGTGAACAATTGCCCAATTCGTCGGCGTCGCACTTCTGTCTTCTGTCCTCCTTCTTTCGTCCTCCTTTTTGTCAAATCTAAACATTGTGCGAAATGGCACATATGACAGCGAATTATAAGTGTCTGTAGGCCTACTTTCTATCTTTTTACAATTTTTAGTTAAAATTCGTTTTCCTAGTGATAATTCTAAGAGGTTGGCCTCTAACACCATCTCGGCGGAAACAACCCAAAATGATGAACTTTCCAGGTCTTCGGAAAGTCTTTCCAGTTCCTGACCTATGTAATATCTTTTCAGGATTTCAGTTCTCTTTTCCTCCGCGGTTTGCCCTGCTTCTAGTAGTCGACGATTATTGCATCGAATTCGAGACATACTTGGATGTGGATTTTTGGTAGTTTACGTTATAGTTACCTATACTACAGTTACATTGTTGTTGAGTTTCAGTTTCATTATAAAAATTAGCTAGCTACCTATTGTAATAGTTCTAGAAATATTTCGTCGCTAAAACATGCCTAATTGTGAAAAACTCTATACACAATTGAATTTCGTTCATTTAAAAATAATGACAAAAATTGATTCTTTCGATTCTTGTTTTATGGTATAACATTAGATAGGCTCCTTCAGGCGGAGCAACTTGTGTCGCTGCAACTTTTTTCTGAATAGGTGAGTCCGGAAATGTAAGGAAATTTCATGAGGAAAATTTCGGAAATTTCGGTGACATTTTTCCAGAAATTATATACAGTTTCATATCATTTCTTCACATTTTGTTTCAGAGCATGTGCTGCATAATTTGTAATTCGACTGTTTTTGAGAAACCATCATTAAGCATTGTAAACTCGATATTACTATAGAAAACTCGTCATTAATAAGTATGACTCATCGTTGATGTAGCGCTTCTAAATACTTAGTACTGTATTGTCTTTGCCTTAGTACTACTCGTTGCTAAGCTAACACGCTGTTGCTATACAAAATTTAACGTTGCCAAGGAAACTTTGAAAAACGCAATGTTGGTACTAAAAGTCGCCGGTTGCTAAGGAAATATTTAGTTGCTAAGTATATAAATGTAATTCGAAAATAATTTTGTAATTTTCTACAGAGTCTCATATGCTACAAAATACTGAATACTGAAATGTACAAAAAAAAAATCGAATTTGGAGTACAAGTCACTGTCACTTGTAACTCACCCGACAAGTCACTCCCGAATTAGGATCAAAACTCTCGTTGCTATGGTCAAAATTCAAGACTTTTTTAAATAAAATTGCTGCAGCAGATTCCTCAGAAGTTTTTTCAGTAATCTTTAATATGATAAACTTCTAATGTCAATAAAATACGAAATATGTTACTGAAACTACATAAATAATAAAATCTGCCCGTTGCTATGGTAACAACAGAATAATCACTTCGCTTTTGATCATGAACGTTGACTATGTACCATATTGATATGCATCTGAAGAACATATAAAATGTTTCAGATAGAAATTCCACATATTAAATAATATTTTTGGTTGCAATGGTAACTAGAAAAGACATTATTGACTGGAAAATTAAGGTCTGAATATGGCAACATGCGAGGTACTTGATCCCGAATTGGTTTCTATTTAAAATGATAGTAACCATATTTGGTGTGAAGTAAGATTATAGGTGATATTATTTTCTTATTACCTAGGCTACAGGCCAACTGCTATTTCACTTTAATGCCGCATCTAAAAAAGAACAATTATGCTTAAAGACAATATAATTCCAACGTTTCCTAGTTTTGCAACATTGGGAACACGTAATACGGATACGTTTCCAAAATTTCATAAATTCACTGTACAATTAAGTTTGGCGATGTATTTCTCATTGTTGCCATGAACCGGGTTTCAAAAAGTACCGTACCCATCGGATTCTTCGAGAATGATTTTGGTGGGCTAGGTCGAGGTTAGAATTCCGTAGGATTATAGGGAAGAGGTGATTTATATATGACTTTCTGTTGCCATGGGTGAAATGGTCTTTATAACCAAGTTCCAACAACCCGATTTTGGCCGAATTTGGATAAGATGATAAGCATAAAATTTGGGCCTAGAAAATATTAAATTAATTTCTGTTGCAATTTGTCCGAGTTGTGCCTTTTTTGTGTTTTGGTTAGAAAAATCCATCTCTGTAACCTGCTCCGTCCTCCGTCTCTCAATTGGTAACAACATCGTTTATTGTTTTGGTAAGAAAAACCCGTCTCGGTAACCTGCTCCTTTCCCTCAATTGACAACTAAAATGGTTACTAACATGAATCATTTTCTGTGATGGGGGGGGGGGGGGGGGGGGGGGTTAACAGGAATGGGGGTTAACAGCACTGCGAGGGTAACAGGAATGGGGGGTAACATGACTGGGGGGGGGGGGGTAACATGACTGGGGGGGGGAGGGGTAACAGGAATGGGGGGAAGGGTAACATGAAAGTACCCCCTTTTTTCGCCTATCTCATATGTTCGGAAAACTCACATCCCTATTTCTGAAACAAAAGTTGATCCTTGTGAGGGTGGTCAGCAATAAGTTGCTGGCCACACTCAGAAACATTGCGCAACAAAAGTGTTTGTGTTTGAGAAGCAACAACAATTTTTGCGTGTCTGGGGGGGGGGGGGGGGTGGGGTGTCAGTGTGTGTGACGGAAGCCATAATTGTCGGAAGCCAATATATAACTAGCCATAGTATAATTATAGTTTTCGCTAAGATTACTTGCAGCTTTTGCTTCACGAAGGCCCCGCTCGTGTCACACTAACTTTGTTACATTAACTTTAGTTGGACATTGATATGATAGGGTAGTGAGATAAAAATGTAAATATAAATCAATTCAAAATGCTTTTTATTTTTATAAATGCAAATATTTATAAGAAATATGTATTTTACTTCGTTAGGTACTGTATTTTCGTTACTCATTTTTTCATATTTTCAATTGTTTATGGCCCTTTGATTTATACTGTAGGCCTACTGTAATTTACCTCGTTCGCTAACAATCGTTGTATCGGCAACATATTCCGAGGTCGTCGTGAAAATAAAGCGCATTTGTTTTCTATATGTAGGGCCTCATATAAAGTTATCCGTTAACCTGATCCACGAAACACCGGTGTGTACCAAGGGCTCTTCACCTTTGGCTCTACCTGCATGGAAGGGAGTATTCCACACTAATTCCCAAGGATGAATACAGCACTTTTTTTACTCTTTGCCAACCTAAACCAAGACAGCTATCTATACCTCCCCCTATGATCTATATACTATATATCTACCCTGTTTAAATTTACAGCCAAAAAATCTGTTGTATTAAATTGAATGCGAAGAAGTTAGTAGAATTTACTTTGTCTCATTTAGTTAGCTGCATTGTACCAAAGTAGGAGAGTTGTGGGAAACTTTGGCGTCAATAATGGCGTTCAATGGAATGCTAGTGAAATGAAATAATTTAAGGGGATTGGGAACATCTTAAACAATGGGGATTGGGAACATCCTAAACAATGGGGATTGGGAACATCCTAAACAACGGGGATTCCCTAAATATTAAGAGTCAAGTAAAACTGTTATAAAATTAGTGATATATTTTTGAGGTAATATTGATACACCACGCAGCCATGCCCCGTACCATCAATTTAATTTGAATGAAACAAATACGAATTTAATTCTGTTTCAAATGAAACAAATGCGAATTTAATTCTGTTTCAAATGAAACAAATGCGAATTTAATTATGTTTCAAATGAAACAAATGCGAATTATTTCTGTTTCAAATGAAACAAATACGAATTTAATTATGTTTCAAATGAAACAAATGCGAATTTAATTCTGTTTCAAATGAAACAAATGCGAATTTAATTATGTTTCAAATGAAACAAATGCGAATTTATTTCTGTTTCAAATGAAACAAATACGAATTTATTTCTGTTTCAAATGAAACAAATACGAATTTAATTATGTTTCAAATGAAACAAATGCGAATTTATTTCTGTTTCAAATGAAACAAATGCGAATTTATTTATGTTTCAAATGAAACAAATGCGAATTTAATTATGTTTCAAATGAAACAAATGCGAATTTATTTCTGTTTCAAATGAAACAAATGCGAATTTAATTATGTTTCAAATGAAACAAATGCGAATTTATTTCTGTTTCAAATGAAACAAATGCGAATTTAATTATGTTTCAAATGAAACAAATGCGAATTTATTTCTGTTTCAAATGAAACAAATGCGAATTTATTTCTGTTTCAAATGAAACAAATGCGAATTTATTTCTGTTTCAAATGAAACAAATGCGAATTTATTTATGTTTGAAATGAAACAAATGCGAATTTATATTTGTTTCAAATGAAACAAATGCGAATTTAATTCTGTTTCAAATGAAACAAATGCGAATTTAATTATGTTTCAAATGAAACAAATGCGAATTTATTTATGTTTCAAATGAAACAAATGCGAATTTATTTATGTTTGAAATGAAACAAATGCGAATTTATATTTGTTTCAAATGAAACAAATGCGAATTTATTTCTGTTTCAAATGAAACAAATGCGAATTTATTTCTGTTTCAAATGAAACAAATGCGAATTTATTTATGTTTGAAATGAAACTAATGCGAATTTATATTTGTTTCAAATGAAACAAATGCGAATTTAATTCTGTTTCAAATGAAACAAATGCGAATTTATTTATGTTTCAAATGAAACAAATGCGAATTTAATTATGTTTCAAATGAAACAAATGCGAATTTATTTCTGTTTCAAATGAAACAAATGCGAATTTATTTCTGTTTCAAATGAAACAAATGCGAATATATTTATGTTTCAAATGAAACAAATGCGAATTTAATTATGTTTCAAATGAAACAAATACGAATTTATTTCTGTTTCAAATGAAACAAATGCGAATTTATTTCTGTTTCAAATGAAACAAATGCGAATTTATTTATGTTTCAAATGAAACAAATGCGAATTCAATTATGTTTCAAATGAAACAAATGCGAATTTATTTCTGTTTCAAATGAAACAAATGCG